>JABWTJ010000199.1:1433718-1519014 GCA_016801875.1 Solanum sitiens
CTACATGGGATGTGTCCTAGTTCTACCCTTGGCAAGTAGAACACTCTCCATCGGAGTAGGAAAGACTACGAACTCCATGCCTCGCTAGTATGGTGTATGTATGTTATTGCAATTCTCATCATGTGGGATACATTCTAGTATTCGATAAGTTCTACAACGTTTAAGTAGTGGAATGAGACGCTATCTAGACATGCCACGAGTAGGCTTTGAAGGTTCTAGATGGTAGGTTCCCTAGGTCTTTCCCAAGATTAGTATGTGAAGTCCTCTAAATGCTTAAATCAATCTTAATTGACATAATAAAATATTATGACTTAAGTTAATGTATGTTGAATAGAAGTATCCTTTCTAGGGTAGATTTGAGGGTTGCTTAAGTAGACTTGAAGATGGTGTATTAGCGGTCTCTTCATGTTTTACTCAAGTGAATCTTAGATTAACCTTAGGTGGTGAGTGAAATGTTAAATAAAGAACAATTATATCTTAGGATAACCTTTGGTAGGAGTTTTCTATGTTTATGCAGTTTGAAGTATTGATATTGTTTTTATGTGGATTACTTGGAATGTGACTTATATGTGATCCTTGGTGTTAAAGGTGTCTCTTACACTTATGTTATGAAGTTTTCCTCAAAAGAGCATGTTTTACATAAATGTCCTTTTAGCCTTATTTTATATGTCACCATACTTAGTGCATTCTAATGTACTAATTCCATATGTTTTTTATCTCCAAAGGTTTAGGTGGCATTTGAGATGAGTCCTTGGAAGTGAAGCTTGGATATTAGAATACCTTTCAATCAAGTGTTGGTATGTCCTCAATTGATTAGAGGACATAACTATGTTTAGCTTTTCTTATTCAAAAACATTGTATATTTTTACGTTGTATGGGCTATGAGCCATGATATTGGTGAGTCTAAGATGGCTATGATAGACTTAGCATTTCCTATGTTTTCTATAAAAGAGTTTTTTAGATGTTGTTGTGAGAGGTTTTAATTTCACACTACTTTTCATATATGTTTATGCAATGAATGATGTGAATACGCTGTGTGGAGACTTGAGAATACCTTTTCTTCTAGGGTATACGCTCGGGTCATGACACTTCTGGGTGCTCCCCGGTCGTTAAAAACTTGGTATTAGAGCGTAAGGCTATGAAATAGTTTTTAGGATTAGAAGTCTTGTAAAGCCACGTCTAGTAGAGTCTTATTCATCGTTGGTGAGTCACGACACATCTATCAACAAGAGGCTATATGATAATAGAAGTTTCAATTCTTCATTACTCTTGTGTCTTTCCATAGATTAGAGGTTATAAGTGTTTATCCTAATCTCTTCTCTTGTGTTTTTAGGATATGAATACAAGAACGACGCCCGCAAGAAGAGTGGATGATGAAGTGGTGAATGAGGGAGTTCCTACCCAAGGTGAAGCAGTCCCTATAGTTGGTTAAGAGAATGAGGTTTTGGTGGTTCCCCCGGACATGATTAATAAGTAGGTTAGAGAAGATCTTATTGGCCTAGAACGAGCCATGACGTCTCTAGCGAATCAAGATGTAGAGCCTAGGGTGAATTCTCTTGAGAGTACCATGACCTCTAGGTTGAGGGACTTTGTGAGGATAAATCCTCTTACTTTTCTTGGCTCTAAGGAGGGAGAGGATCATCAAGAGTTCTTACATGGTGTTTATATGGTTTTGAGTGCTACGAGGGTGACTTCTAAGGAGAAGGTAGAGTTGTCTTCATACCAATTGAGGGAGGTTTCTCAAGTGTGGTATAAATAATGGAAAGATTGTAAACTTGTTCAATTAGGTCATATAGAATCAGAAGAGTTTAAGGAAGCATTCGTAGAAATGTCCTTTCCCCGTGAGAAGAGAGAAGTTAAGGTTGACGAGTTTATAAACCTTAGGCAAGGTAATATGAGTGTAAAAGAGTATTACTTTAAATTTACCCTATTATGTAAGTATGCCCTATCTTTGGTGACTAACCCTAGAGAATAAATGAGTAGGTTTGTGACCGTTGTTGCTTACGTTGTGAAAGAAGAGTGTCGTACAAAGATGCTACATAATGATGGGACTCTATATAGGCCTATAGTGTATGCTCAATTCATTGAGAAATATAAGCTTTAAAAGTAGGGTAGAGGTTTTAAGAGTGAAAACCCGATGGGAAAAATCAGCCTATATTTAAGAAGAGCACTCCAAACCAAGATGTTCCTAGTGCTCCAAAGTTCGATGAGAGGGATGGTGGTTCTCAAAATATTAAGCCTACTTGCTCTACTTGTGGTAAGAAGCACTTTGGGAAGTGTCTAGAGGGTAGTAGTGGGTGCTATGGTTTCGGAAAGAATGATCAAAAGGTGAGAGATTGTCCTACTTGGCGGAAAGATGAAGAGAGGCCAAGCAAGCTCCTCCTAGTGGTCCGGATGTTGGTGAACAAAACAAAAATCGCTTCTATTGCCTCCAAGATAACAAGGAAGCAAACCCGGATGAAGGTACCGGTAAGTTATAGTGTTTTCTTTTGAATTGTGATGGGTTTCTTATAAGTGGACGAGTATGGTGAATATTTGGGTTTATGGATCTTATATCTTAACTTCTATTCTATTCAAGCTTGCGAGTTACAATTTTCTAGTAGCATGTCATGAATTGGGAATCTATTGTGAAAAATGAGTTTCATGGTTCCCTTAAAATCTTGGCATTTTTCCATGAATTTATGTTTATATATAAATGATGTTAAATGATGTTGTCTCTCATGTGCATCAATAAAGAATTGCCTAAATGTTGCTTGAGTGACTTAATAGCATGTTTAATAGTGAACATTTAGAAATGATGCATAATTTTGTTTAATGAGAAATGGGCATAATTTTCTTAGAAATAATGTAATGAGCATGATAATATGAGAAGGAAGTTCCTCCTATGTGAAATGTGAAATGTGAAATGTGGAGTTTTATTACATGATAAGTGGTAGTTGTTGTTCCTACCTTCTAGTGGTGTTTGGAGTCTCTTGTTATGTGGAGTGATTTTCCTCCTAGCTATATGTATTGTGTATGATGTGGTATAGTTATGAGCTTCTAGTCTTGAGTCTTTACCTCTTGAAAGTGTTGAAAATATTTAATGTCATTCGATGATGAATGTTTCCGGCGGGGGGGGGGGGGGGGATTGTTGCAACCCAAAAATGAAATAGGTTAAACTAGAGCCTATCAGGTGTGTTCTGATTTAATAGCATATTAAAATGATGAATAATAGAGTTACAAGTCAGTTTGAAGAGTTCGGAAGTCAAACGTCAAAGAACAACAAAGACGTTTGGAAACTAGTCTTGTGTGTGCTAGTGTGTCTTTGCATGTTTCATGTGTTTATTAGTGTCTAAAATAATAGGAGGGGGCTCTAAAATATATATGAGCTTGTTTAGGGTAGAAATGTCTGGTTATGACCCCCCCAAGAACCACCTGAAGGGTCATTGAGGAGGACCCAAACGTTGGCCATAAGGCTGCCAATGCAGCCCCAAACTACAACCAAATTGACGCCCCTTTGATTGAATGATGCACCGTCATCAGGGGGAGTGTCTCCACACTTAGTTGTGGGTATCTTAGCCCCTAAAAGATGAGTCTTTGATCCAAAAGACCAAGTACTCTTGTGTCTAAGATTTGATGAAATGAGACTTAGTATTTTCTATTGTTTTTAAATGAAAGGGTTTTAGAAAGACTATTCGCACGTTGTGAAAGTTTTCATTCCGCACTACTTTTCATACATGTATGCAATGAACGATGTCAAAGGTCTTATACAAGACCTCCGAGAATTCGAGTACGCCGTGTTTCGATTCGAGAATGCCTAACTTCTAGGGGGTACTCTCGGGTCGTAATAAACTTCGTATACTCTCGGGTCGTAACAAACATAGTATCCGAGCATAGATTATGAAAAGAGTCTTAGGAATCAAAAGTCTCATCAAGTCACGTCTTATAGAGTCTCGACCATCGATGTGAGTCGCGACACATCTATGGGCGAGAGGCTATAGGACGATAGAGTTTCCCTTCTTTTCTACTCCTATGTCGTGTCGTAGAGTAAATGTTCTATGCACTCCGGACTAGAGGAGCAAAGACGGATGATGGTGTGATGATGGTAAGTTCTTGTATATCTCTCTTTAGTGTTATGAGTTCCTTCTAAGTGGGGGATTATGGTTAAAAGTTGGGCTAGAAAGTCATAGAAGCATGTTGCATGTTGCATTGTGTTTAGGAGTCCTGGTGGAATTGAATTTCATTGATTCCTTGCATTGTGAATTATATGAAGCTATGATTAGGTTGTAAAGTGTGTTTATATGGTTTTATCTTGCATATTACCATGTTTCCATCATGAATTACAAAAAATTTGCATTTTTGAAAAATGTTGAATAATTCACTGTAAAAGAATTTGGTGTTCACTGTCAAGATTTTGAAAATTTTGTTAACTTGTTCTTTCATGAAAAATTGTTATAATGTGTATAGAATTGTTGTATATTAGCAACATAATATGTGAAGAAGGAAGTTCCGTCTATATTAACTGAAAATGTGACTTTTATTGAATGATAAGTTCTGGAAGTAGTTTCTATGTTCTTTTTGTGTTTTGAGTCTCTTTAAGTGTGTGAAATTGATGTTTATCCTACATGTGTGTATTGTGTATTGTGTGGTATGGTTATGTGCTTCTAGTCTAGAGTTTCTTATCTATTGATAGTGTCTAAAAAGAGTAGCAAGTGTCATTCGTGGACGAATGTTGTCCAAATGGGGGAGTATTGTTACACCCTCAAAAATGAGCTAGGTTGAACTAGAGCCTAAAAGTTAAGTCATGATCTTTTAAAGACATAAAATGGTTAAAAATAGTGTTTATTGGCAGTGTGTCAAGTTTCATTATGTTTGGAGGTCAAACGCCCAAGAAAGTCCAAGACGTCCGGAAACTAGTCGAAGTTGAACTTGTCTGTCGTAGTGTTTTGTAATGGAGTTATGGGGCATTGTTTGAGGGTGAAATTGAGCATAGATGGTTCCTAAGATTAGCCTAACATTTAAAGGGTCAAAACTTCTGAGGACCAGCCAAAGGGTCCTTGAGGAGGACCCAAACATGAGCCGATGAAGCTACCCAAAGCAGCAGAATTTGTGAATGAAAGGAACATGTCCTCGTCGCGGACTAGTTCCTCCCAAGGCAAAATTCTTGCTCCGCATCGCAGACACATGGCTAACTCCACTGGTTAAAGAATTAATTCCAAAAATGATGCGGGAATAGCTCCGCATCGCGGACTTGGTCCCTGACGAAGATTCCACAAATTTAAGTTGAGTTTGAGTTGGTTAAAATGTCCTATAAGTTCAGGGTCTTTTGGGTATTTTAGGGGGTACATATTGGCGATTATTAGACCTTTTTAAACCTCAATTCAACCTTCAAATGATAACCCTCAAGTCCAAAACAAAATATCTCCTTCTCTTCTCTCCAAAAACCTCCACTGATGATGTTTTGAAGGTCCAAGGAAGAAGATAGATTTTCCATGTTCTTCTCCATCAATCTTGTGGGCTTTTCATCACAATTAACGTATGGTTCTTCATCCTTGAAATTTCTTTCTTGAAGGAGTCAAGTCAAATGAATTTCAAATATGATCCAAACCATGAAATCTTCTAAATTGAATTCTAGCCATGGGTATTTGCATAAAATGTTTTAGATCACTGATTTATGATTAAATTGATGTCAATTAGATGATTTTAACCTAAATTCTTCATGAACCCATGCAAAACATAATCTCTTCAAATTGGCTATATTTTGGATGTTATGATCTTCCCTTAATGTTTATGAATTCTAGTGTGGTTTTCTATGGTCTATTGAATCATGTAAGATTTGAATTGATGTCTAGGATTTCTTAGATTGATTAATCTAGATTGAATTGACCCAGATTTATTGACTATTATGATTTCTGTATTGAATTTATGATCATGGTCATGGGTAAGGGTCTTATGGTATTGAATTAGATGATTTAGCTATGGATTGAAGTGGTGAGAATGGATTGGTGGTACACTACCCTAATTTTCTTTATTTTATTTAATGTAGCTCTTGAATTATGTTGTAATTGGTATGAACCACTTATGGTGGCGGTGCTATGTGAATGAAGTGGCCTTGTCGGCATTACTTTATGTATTATGATGATCATGGCCTTGTCAGCACTACTTGGAGTATTATGGTGATTTATGTAGTGGATTATGTGAAATATAATTATATTTACCTACTTATTAATAATGTGAATGTATGTGGTTCTTCTATTGATATTAGTTGATCATGTTAAACTATGACTATATCCGTATGTGTGTAGTCTAAGAGTTGATGCATGATTATTCCTACTTGACCGTATGACCCTATGATTTTTATATTGATGATGTTATAGTAGTGTGTACGGTTATCTAAATATGATGAAGGTTGTGCCTATGTGCTTCTGGATTATCATATGCTATATGTGATAAAGTGAAGTAATGATGTGTCTTGTTTAGGTAGACTTAAGTCCCTCTTCTTGATGCATGATTGATATGTGAATATGAGATGTCTTCACTTAGGATGCTAAAGACTCCTAGTCTTGTATGTATAAATGACATGAGACCTTGAATGATGTTAAGAAGGTCCTTTATGTGAAACCTTAAACCTAGTAATAAGGTTATGAACCTTGAAGTAGAAAGTCGTAATTGTATCCTTCTTGTAATGAATGGTGTACTTAAAATTGGTTGGCAGGAACAACATCATATCATCCTTAGGAAAGTCATTAAGACGTTTTCGTCGCCATTGTAAGGCAGCCCTAGGGAACTCTTTGTAGGATGAATATGATTGGGTTATGAACTAGATATGGAACTCGTTCGTATGATCCTTTATGTGAAATACTCATTGAGAACAAAGACTAGCATCGAGTGAGTATGGTAAGGGAAGTAGCTCTAGTTAAGAATGAGGCTAGAATGCAAATTAAAACCTTCATATTCCTTAACCATGTGCCTACATGGGATGTGTCCAAGTTCTACCATTGGCAAGTAGAACACCCTCCATCGGAGTAGGTTTCAACTCTGGATTCCATGATTTGCTACCATGGTCTATGTTGGTTATTGCCTATTCTCATCATATGATATACCTACTAGTATTTGAGAAGTCTATGAATTTTAGGTGGTTGTAAGGTCCCAAAAATGACATAGGTGAACTAGAGACTAACATTGTTTTCATGTGGTTCTAAGGTCTTAAATGAGTTTAATATGATGTGTATAGGTAGTGTGTCAAGTTTTGAGAAGTTTGGAGGTCAAACACTCAAGAACTTCCATGGCATTCGAAATATGTGCCTTGAAATTACCTTGTGTGTCTAGGCATGTTTAGTCGAGTTTTACATGTTCGTTTAGAGTGAAATTCATGGGAGAGGTCCTAAACTCGTATACGTTCATGTTTGGGTTGGAAAAGTCCAGGAAAACATCCCCAAGGACCAACCTAGGGTCCTTGAGGAAGGACCCATGTCGGTGGCCAGAACTGCCCATGACATTCTCACCTACGGAAGCCAATCGACGGCCAGTGGCCTGGTCGATGGTCCGTGGGTGATGGGTGTGGGTAGGTACTTTGACTGGGTGGATAATATACCTTTCCCAAGTCTCTGAACCCATCGATGGAGGACATGACGGCCCGTAAGTGGACCTACGTCCTGTCAATGGGCAAACCATTGATGGAAGGACCTTGTCCCAGACCACGGACAAAAGAACGGTCCGTAGATCCAAGGACAGTCCGTCGATGGTACCGTAGGTTGGGAATTAGGCTGGGAAAGGATTTTAACCACATACGGCCTCTTAACTAATCGACAGGAGGACATGACAGTCCGTTTGTGGACAAACGGTCCGTCGACTTCCACTGTCGATGGTGCCTTGTCCCTGCGCAGTTTCACTTCCAAGTTTAGGGGTGAACTTGTAAATTCACCCCACTTAAAAATAAAGACTTTGGCGGTTCCTAAGGGGTATATTGGGTATTTTGAAGGTGTTTATAAGTCATTAACACTTAGAAGATTTCATTCTTCAAAATTAAAACCCCAAAATCCCTTAAGAATTCCCAAACACTCCGTTGAAGTCCAAAGTCAAGGAAGAGCTTGGTTTGACATTTTGAGTGGAGATTCTTCATCAAAGTGAAGAATTATCTTCATTGAGGTATGGATTTTGATCCTTGAAACTCGTTTCATCAAGGATCCCAACTTTCAAAGAGGTTTTCTAAAGTTTTCAAAAGATGAATTGACCTTTTTCATGATCTACCATGGGATCTTGCATTAATGGTTTTTAAACGTATATTATGGATTAGATTGATATTTTATTGATGATTTTAACCTAAATTACTTATGAACCAATGAAATTGATGAATCTAAGATTTTGACTAAATTATGGGTTACTTGATATTGGCTTAATGTTGATGAATTCATGTGTAGTTTCTTATGGTCTTTCTATTGATGTAAGAATTTGTATTCAATTGTTATCAAATTGGTATTAGATTGTTGAATATATGTTGAATTGGTTTTGATTTCATTGATTTCTATACTTGTGTATTGAATTGGTGTTCATGGCCATGGGTAAGGGCCTTATGATGTTAAATTGGGTGATTTGGTATTGGCTTGAAGTGTTGATGATGAAGTGGTGGTACTCTGCCCTATTTCTTCATATTCAATTATGTTATGATTGGTTTGGTCCACCTTTGGTGGCGGTGCTATGTGAATTGATGTGGCCTTGTCGGCGTTACATTCTAGTATATTGATGATCACGGCCTTGTCGGCACTACTTGAACTTATATGTATATTTGAGTAGTTGATTTAGTGATGTATGATCATATCTACCTATATGTTAAAGTATGTGTTAGACTATTGATACTATCTAATTGATCATGTTATGCTTTGACTATGTGTTAAATGTGTAGTCTTAGAATTGATACATGGTTGTTTCTAATTTGGCTATATGAGTCTAAAATGGTTAAGTTGATAATGTTAAGGTAATGAATAGGTTGACTAAATAAGGTTAAGGGTCATTCCTAAGAGTCTAAAGAAAGATAGGCTATATGTGTTAAATGGAAGTATTTTGTGTCTTGTTTAGGTAGACTTGTGTCCCTTACTTGATGCTTATGTGAATATGTGATGTCTTGACTTAGGAACCTAAAGGGTCTTAGTCTTGAAAAAATGAATATAGGTGAGACCTTGAATGATGATTAAAGGGTCATTTTTATGTGGAACCTTTAACCAAGTGGTAAGGTTATGAATCGTGAAGTAGTAAGCCGTAATGGTATCCTTCATGTAATAAATGATAGACTTAAAGTTGATTAGATGGAACGGCATCATATCATACCTTAGGAAAGTCATAATGAGCTTCTTGTCGCCATAGTGAGATAGCCCTAATGGACCTTACTTTTGTAGGGTAAATGTAATTGGGTCATGAACATGATATGAGACCCATATGTATGAACCTTAATGTGAATTGATCTATGAGAACTAAGGCTAGCCCCGAGTGAGTATGGTAAAGGAAAGTAGTTCTAGTTAAGTATGAGACTAGAATATAAAAGCACGCCTTTTATATTCCTTAACCATGTGCCTACATGGGATCTCTATGTTCTACCATTGGCAAGAAGAACACCTCATCGAAGTAGGATAGAACTTAGGATTCCATACTTTGCTACCATAGTCTATGTCGATTATTGCCTATTCTAATCATATGGGATACCTATTAGCATTAGAGAAGTTCTATGAAGTTTAGGTGGTTGTATGGGACGCTACTTAGACATTGCACAACAGGCTTTGAAGATGTTAATGAGAGTCCCTAGGTCGTATCTAAGACCATTATTTGAATGTCCTTTATGAGATGTATGTCTTCTAAATGAACTAATGAACTAATGACTTAATGATAACGAGCATGTAAATGAATAAGTACCTAATATAAAGTAACTTAAGGATTCCTTAGTTAAGGTGTGAAGAGGGCATAAAGGATGTTCTCTTCATGTCTTATCTTTGGAAGTCTTAAGAATGACTCTAGTTAGGGAAGTTGCTTGATAGGTTTGACATCTAAACCTAGGATGTCTTAAGGATTATTTAGGTAGCCTTGAAGTGAATGTATGGGGGTTCTCTTCTAGGAGTACTTTAGTAAGTCTTTTGATAGCCTTGGTAGGGGAGATTGTCATGTCTTGTATGTCTTGTATGTTGATGTAATATAGGTGTCTATGTGTCTCATTATGATCAATCTTGAGGATCGTTTAGGCACATCTAGAGAGGGTGTATGGGCGGTCTCTCTTTTGGTGATTTAAGTGAATCTTAGGATGGCTTTATTGAGAAGACTACATGCTAGAGGGTGTTCAACAGAGAGGATTTGGACTTCACTGTAACAGTTAAGTGACTTCACTGTACATTGAAGTGAACTCACTGTAATGTGAGTCTTAAAATGTGATAATTCCTTTAAAATGTTTTCTTATGTGATTCTAAGTTGCTAAATGTTATTCTTATGATGATATCATGATGTTTTAAAGAAAAGATGCATATTTCCAAATAAAGTCTGTTTTCATGATTTTATGCATAATGCGATACTTAGTACATGTGGTTGTACTAATTCCATGCTTTATTTTCTATATATAGTTCTTGGTAGGTGAAGAGCTTTGGGAAGAAGACTTGGATAAGGAGATCGTTCAAGAAGAGTTGAAGTATGCCCTCACTTGACTCGAGGGCATATATGTCATTTTATATTTCCTAAATGAAGTTTTGTAATAGACTATATAGTAGTATGTTTTTAAATTCGTATGGGCCATGTCCCAAGTATTGTCGTTTCTTAAGATGATGAATCGAGACTTAGTGTTTTCCTATTTCTACATATATGAAAGAGTTTAAGATTTCTATACTGTTTTATGAAATTTTTTAATTCCACACTACTTTTCATTATGTATATGCGATGAATGATATGATAGGCTTGTATGAGATCTCCGAGAGGTCGAATACGCCGGTTGCAATCCAAGATTGCTCCCTAACTTCTAGGGAGTGGTTTCGGGATGTGACAAGCTTGGTGTCATAGCATAGGTTAATGAAAGTAGTCTTAGGTATCAAAAAGTCTCGAAAAGTCACGTCTAGTAGAGTCTCGACCAGCGGTGTGAGTCGCAACACATCTATGGGCGAGAGGCTATAGGAAGATAGTGTTTCCCTTCATTTCTACTCCTATGTTTGTGCGGTAGAGTAATGTTATAAGTATTCCTCTAAATGTGTTTCTTTGTGTTTCTAGGAGATGAATACTAGAAGGATGGCCGCTAGAAGGATGGAAGAGGGAAGGGTTAATGAGGAAGCTCCTCCTCAAGTTGAGCAAGTTGAGCAAGTGCTTCAAGATGGGCAAGGTGTCCATGGTGCTCAAGGTTCTCAAGTGCCTCCTCAAGGTGATCATGCCCCTAATGTGGGTGAAGTTGATGAGGTGCCGGAGTTGTCTAATAGGGTGATTAGAGAGGCTTCGCATGCTTTAGCCCGAGCTGTAATGGCTCAATTTAACTTGAACATGGTGCCTAGGGTTAATTCTATGGAGAGCACTATGTCATCTAGGTTGAGAGACTTTGTGAGGTTGAATCCTCCAATCATTCTTGGATCTAATGTGAATGAGGATCCCCAAGAATTCCTTGATGGTGTGTATAAAGTTTTAAGTGCTATGGGGGTTACATCTAGGGAGAAGGAGGAGTTGGCTTCTTATCAATTGAGAGATGTGTCTCAAATTTGGTACACTCAATGGAAAGACAATAGGCCAAATGAGTTGGGTCCTATTGAGTGGGAAGAATTCAAGGAAGCTTTTCTTGGTAAGACTTTCCCCGTGAGAGGAGAGAGGTTAAGGTAGAAGAATTTATTAATCTCAAGTAAGGCAATATGAGTGTTGAGGAATACTCTTTGGAGTTCTCAACTTTGTATAGGTATGCACCTTCCCCCAGTGTCTAATCCAAGGGATGAAATGAGTCGCTTTGTGACGGGTGTAGCCGACTTAGTGAGGGAGGAATGTTGTACGGCTATGTTTCATGATGATATGACTTTGGCTAGACTCATTATGTATGCACAATCAATTGAAGAGTCTAAACTTAGGAGGATGTCAAGGAACTTGAAAAGTAGTGTTGCTAGTGACCAAGTGCAACCTAGGTTCAAAAAGAGGGCTCAAATTCAAGATGGACCTAGTGTTCCTAAGAAGTTTGAGAAAGGAGGTAGTTCCAAAAATGGCAAACCTACATGTACCACTTGTGGTAAGAAACATCTTGGTGAGTATATATTGGGTACCGGTAGTTGCTTTTGATGTGGAAAGGATGGGCACAAAGTGAGAGATTGTCCAAACATTGCTTCTAGGAAGGAGGGTAAGAAAGTTGATTCTAGTGTTCCAAAGGAAGATGCTCCAACTAGGAGGCGTTTCTATGCACTCCGGACTAGAGGTGAGAAGCGGGATGAGAGTGATGATGAAATTGGTAAGTCCTTGTTTCTCTTGCTATAATAAGAGTTCCTTCTAGGTGGGGGAGTATGGCTACAATTGTGCTAGAAATTGTTGCATGTGCATGATGTTTAGGAGTTTGGTTGAAATGGAATTTCATTAACTTCTTACATTGTGTGCTTTAGTGAGTTATGAGCATGTTGTAAAAGGTGTTTATATGATTTTAATTTGCATATTAGCATGTTTATATCATGAATTGCCTAAGATTGAATTTTTTGAAGAATTTGCCTAAAATCACTGTAGTAGTAACACTGTTCACTGTAACATTTTTCAAAATGCAACTAATTGATTCTTTAGTCTAAAATTGTTCCTATGGAGTTAGAACTGATTTGTATAAGTATATTAATGAATATAAAATGCGTTTTTGCTATTTGGAATGAAGCAGGTGAGTTTCGTAGCATAATGAGTTATAAAAGTGTATTCTAGTTTCTTGTTGTGTTGTGAATCTCTTGACTATGTGAAATTGGTGATTTTCTTGTTCATTGCGAGATATATGGTGTGGTTTTGTTCTGTTAAGTTTATTCTCTAATCTTGGAAGTGTTCGAAGAGTGGCAAGTGTCATTCGAGGACGAATGTTGTCCAAGTGGGGGAGAATGTAAGACCTCGAAAATGATTTAGGTTATCTAGAGCCTAAAATTGTTGGTAATTGTGGTATAAGGTCATAATGTGGTCTATTATATGGTCTAGAGGCAGTAGCTAATATTTTAGGTGTATTGGAAGTAAAACGTCAAAGAACGACTAAGACGTTCGACGACTAAGTCACCTATGTGCCTCATATGTGGTCCTATGTGTTTATGTGTGATTCATGATGTGGTAAGGTTGTTAAATGAGTTTAAATGGTGAGTAAAGTCATTGTGTCAAGTTTGGAGAAGTTTGTAGGTCAAACGCTCAAGAACGTCCATGACGTTCGAAAGATGTGCCTTGAAATCACCTTGTGTGTCTAGGCATGTTTCATCGAGTTTTACGTGTTCATTTTGGATGAAATTCATGTGAGAGGTGTTAAAATCGTATACGGTCATGTTTGGGTTGGAAACGTCCGGGCAAACATCCCCAAGGACCATTCAAGGGTCCTTAAGGAAGGACCCAAAATGGTGGCCAAAACTGCCCAAGGCAGTCCACCTACGTAGGGCAATCGACGACCACTAGCCTGGTCGATGCCATGTAGGTGGTGGGCGTAGTTTGTTACTTAGCCTGGGGAGCTAAGATTCTATATGCAAGTCTCTGAACCCATCGACGGAGGCCAAGACGGCCCGTAAGTGGACCTACGCCACGTCGATGGGCAACAGTCGATGGCACTGTGGCCTGCACGCAGGTTCACTGTAAATCAAGGGTGAATTTCTAAATTCACCCCACTTGCAAAGAAATACTTTGGCGGTTACTAAGGGGCATATTGGGTATTTTAAAAGTGTTTATAAGTCCTTAACAATTAGAAGATTTCATTCTTCAAAATCAAAACTCCAAAATCCCTTAAGAATTCCCAAAGACTCCATTGAAGTCCAAAGTCAAGCAAGAGCTTGGTGTGACATTTTGAGTGGAGACTCTTCATCGAAGTGAAGAATTAGCTTCATTGAGGTATGACTTTTGATCCTTGAAACTCGTTTCATCAAGGAGCCCAACTTTCAAAGAGGTTTTCTAAAGTTTTCAAAAGATGAATTGACTTTTTTCATGATCTAACATGGGTTCTTGGATTAATGGTTTTCAAACATCTAATATGGATTAGATTGATGTTGTATTGATGATTTTAACCTAAATTACCTATGAACCCATGAAATTGATGAACCTAAGATTTTGACTAAATTATGGGTTACTTGATATTGACTTAATGTTGATGAATTCATGTGTAGTTTCTTATGGGTTTTCTATTGATGTAAGAATTTGTATTCAATTATTATCAAATTGGTATTGGATTGTTGAATCTGTGTTGAATTGGTTTAGATTTCATTGATTTCTATAATTGTGTATTTAATTGGTGTTCATGGCCATGGGTAATGGCCTTATGATGTTGAATTCGGTGATTTGGTATTGGCTTGAAGTGTTGATGATGAAGTGATCGTACGCTGCCCTATTTCTTCTTATTCAATGTTAATTATACATCAATTATGTTACGATTGGTTTGGTCCACCTTTGGTGGCGGTGCTATGTGAATTGATGTGGCCTTGTCAGCATTACTTTCTAGTATATTGATGATCATGGCCTTGTCGGCCCTACTTGTAATTATATGTCTATTTGAGTAGTTTATTTAGTGATGTATGATCATATCTACCTATATGTGAAAGTATGTGTTATGACTATTAATACTATCTAATTGATCATGTTATGCTTTGACTATGTGCTAAGTGTGTAGTCTTAGAGTTGATACATTGTTGTTCCCAAGTTGGCTATATGAGTCTAAAATGGTTAAGTTGATAATGTTAAGGTAATGAATAGGTTGACTAAATAAGGTTAATGGTCATTCCTAAGAGTCTAAAGAAAGATAGGCTATATGTGTTAAATGGAAGTATCTTGTGTCTTATTTAGGTAGACTTGTGTCCCTTACTTGATGCTTATGTGAATATGTGATGTCTTGACTCAGGAACCTAAAGGGTGTTAGTCTTGAATAAATGAATATAGGTGATACCTTGAATGATGATTAAAGGGTCATTTATGTGAAACCTTTACCCAAGTGGTAAGGTTATGAATCGTGAAATAGTAAGCCGTAATGGTATCCTACATGTAATGAATGATGGACTTAAGGTCGATTGGCTGGAACAGCATCATATCATACCTTAGGAAAGTCATGATGAGCTTCTTGTCGCCATAGTGAGATATCCCTAATGGACCTTACTTTGGTAGGGTAAATGTAATTGGGTCATGAACATGATATGGGACCCATTTGTATAAACCTTAATGTGAATTGATCTATGAGAACTAAGGCTAGCACCAAGTGAGTATGGTAAAGGGAAGTAGTTCTAGTTTAGTATGAGACTAGAATACAAATCACGCCCTTCATATTTCTTAACCATGTGCCTACATGGGATCTCTATATTCTATCATTGGCAAGTAGAACATCTCATCGAAGTAGTATGGAACTTCGGATTCCATACTTTGCTACCATGGTCTATGTCCGTTATTGCCTATTCTCATCATATGGGATACCTATTAGTATTAGAGAATTTCTATGAAGTTTAGGTGGTAGTATGGGACGCTACTTAGACATTGCACATTAGGCTTTGAAGATGTTAATGGGAGTCCCTCGGTATTGTCTAAGACAATTATTTGAATGTTCTTTATGTGATGTATGTCTTCTAAATGAACTAATGAACTAATGTTTTAATGATAAAGAGCATGTAAATGAATATGTACCAAATCTAAAGTGACTTAAGGATTCCTTACTTAAAGTGTGAAGATGGCACAAAGGATGATCTCTTCATGTCTTATCTTTGGAAGTCTTGTGAATGACTCTAGTTAGGGAAGTTGCTTGATATGTTTGACATGATCTAAAACTAGGAAGTCTTAAGGATTATTTAGGTAGCCTTGAAGTGAATGTATGGCCGTTTTCTTCTAGGAGTACTTGAGTAAGCCTTTTGATAGCCTTGGTAGGGGATATTGTCATATCTTGTATGTCTTGTATGTGTCTCATTATGAGCAATCTTGTGGATCGTTTAGGCACATCTAGAGAGGGTGTATGGGCGGTCTCTCTTTGTGTGACTTAAGTGAATATTAGGATGGTTTTATTGAGAAGACTACATGCTAGAGGGTGTTCAAAAGAGAGGATTTGGACTTCACTATAACAGTGAAGTGACTTCACTGTAATGTGAGTCTTAAAATGTGATAATTCGTTTAAAATGTTTTCTTATGTGATACTAAGTTGCTAAATGTTAATCTTATGATGATATCATGATGTTTTAAATAAAAGATGCATATTTCCAAATAAAGTCCGTTTTCATGATTTTATGCATAATGCCATACTTAGTACATGTGGTTGTACTAATTCCATGCTTTATTTTCTATCTATAGTTCTTGGTAGGTAAAGATCTTTGGGAAGAAGACTTGGACAAGGAGATCGTTCAAGAAAAGTTGAAGTATGTCCTCACTTGACTCGAGGGCATATATGTCATTTTATGTTTCCTAAATGAAGTTTTGTAATAGACTATATAGTAATATATTTTTAAATTCGTATGGACCGCCGTGTCCCAAGTATTGTCGTATCTTAAGATGATGAATTGAGACTTAGTGTTTTCCCATTTCTACATATATGAAAGAGTTTAAGACTTCTATATTGTTTTATGAAAAGTTTTAATTCCGCACTACTTTTCATTATGTATATGCGATGAATGATATGATAGGCTTGTATGAGACCTCCGAGAGGTCGAATACGGCGGTTGCAATCCAAGAAAGCACCCTAACTTCTAGGGTGTGGTTTCGAAATGTGACAGTCGGTTATTGCCCATTCTCATCATATGGAATACATATTAGCATTAGAGAAGTTCTATGAGGTTTAGGTGGTGGTATGGGATGCTATCTAGACATTGCACAATAGGCTTTGAAGATGTTAATAAGAGTCCCTAGGTCTTATCCAAGACCATTATTTGAATGTCCTTTATGTGACGTATGTCTCTTAAATGAACTAATGAACTAATAACTTAATGATATAAAGTATGAATAAGTACCTAATCTAAAGTGACTTAAGGATTCCTTAGTTAAAGTTTGAAGAGGGGATAAAGGATGATCTCTTCATGTCTTATCTTTGGAAGTCTTGAGAATGACTCTAGTTAGGGAAGTTGCTTGCTATGTTTGACATGATCTAAACCTAGGAAGTCTTAAGGATTATTTAGGTAGACTTAAAGTGGATGTATGGGCCTTCTCTTCTAGGAATACTTGAGTAAGTCCTTTGATAGCCTTGGTAGGGGAGATTGTCATACCTTATATGTTATGTATGTTGATGTATTGTGGGTGTGTATGTGTCTCATTATGAGTAATCTTGAGGATCGTTTAGGCACATCTAGAGAGGGTGTATGGGCGGTCTATCTTTGTGTGACTTAAGTGAATCTTAGGATGACTTTAGTGAGAAGACTACATGCTAGGAAGTGTTAAAGGAAAGATAGAACATTTCACTGTAACAGTGAAGGTAAGTCACTTTAAGTGACGTTCTAAAATAGGTTATTTGGTTTAAATGATTCTTATGTGATTCTAAGTTGCTAAATATAATTCTTATGATGATATTATGATATTTAAATGAAAAGATGCATATGTCCAATAAATGTCCGTTTTTATGATTTTATGCATAATGCCATACTTAGTACATGTGGTTGTACTAATTCCATTCTTTATTTATATCTATATAGTTCTTGGTAGGTTAACAACTTTGGGGAGGAAGACTTGGACTAGGAGATCGTTCAAGAAGAAGTTTGAAGTATGTCCTCACTTGACTCGAGGGCATATATGTCATTTTAAGTTTCGTTTATGAAGTTTTTTAATAGACTATATAGTAGTATGTTTTCAAATTCTTATGGGCCGTGTCCCAAGTATTCTTGTGTCTTAAGATGATGATTCGAGACTTAGCATTTCATATTACTATATATATGAAAGAGTTTTAAGACTTTGTTATTGTTTTTATGAAAAGTTTCAATTACGCACTACTTTTAATTATGTATATGTGATGAACGATATGATAGGCTTGTATGAGACCTCTGAGAGGTCAAATACGCACGTCACAATCCAAGATAGCACCCTAACTTCTAGGGTGTGGTTTCGGGATGTGACAGTGGTGGTATGGGACGATACATAGACATTGCACCCTTAGTCTTTGAAGATGTTAGTGAGAGTCCCTAGGTCTTCTCAAGACCATTACTTGAATGTCCTCTATGTGGTGAGTATCTCTTAATGAACTAATGAAAACATGAGTTATGTTAGAAAGCATGTAAACGAATGGATACCTAATCTAGAGTGACTCTAAGGATTTACTAGTTAAAGTGTGAAGGGGGCATAAGGGATGATCTCTTCATGTCTTATATAGGGTAGTCTTGAGAATGACTTTAGTTAGGGAAGTTGTTTGATACTTTAGGCATGATTTAAACTTAGGAAGTCTTAAAGATTATTTAGGTCACCTTGAAGAGGGTGTATGGGCGTTCTCTTTTTGGAATACTCAAGTAAGTCTTTTGATAGCCTTGGTAAGGAGAATATCATGTCATATATGTTCATGTGTTTTGTAAGTGTGTATGTCTCATTATGGGTGGTCTTAAGGATCATTTAGGTTTTCCTAGAGAGGGTGTATGGGCGGTCTCTATTTGTCTTACTTACGTGAGTCTTAGGGTAGCTTATAGTGACAAGATTACTTTCTAGAAAGTGTTCAAGGTGAAGTTGAGGAACTTCACTGTCACACCCGGAGAGCATACCCCGGATGAGACCGGCGTCGGCGTCCTCTCAGAGGACTCAGACAAGCTCTTAGCCTTCGTCATAACATGTGATCAGTAAAATTGCGCAAAAATTAAAACTTTTATGTACTATTTGAAGTATACTTAGACTTCATACTTAACAGTCTTAAGGACATACGATAATCAAAAAATTTGTCTGACATATATAAAACCATCTAAAGAGTGCAAATATGGACTTAGCCAATAGATAGTCAATATGCCATATAGGCCTTAACACAAAAGATTCCAAAGAACATAAATGAAAATCGAATTCTTAACATCTACTAATGTCTTCATAAGCTAAAATAATGAAAAGAGAGCATCCCCGAACATGATGACCTACCAAGACTTGGAGAAAGAGTTCCAAGCTTCTTCAAATCGACCTCTTTAAACTTTAATGGCCGGAACCTACAGTTATAGTAATATAAAGTAATGGGGTTAGTACGCCACATGTACTAAGTATAGGTATATGCATATAACACATAAGGACATGCATGAAAAAGGATCATTTATAATCTCTTTAGAAAACATGCTAAATCATATAAAAGTCTTCAATGCACATATCATATAACATATACAAGTTAAGGATTCCATCAACTTAAAGCATGATCATAATCAAAAACATATTATCATAGAGTCATGTTAACATTACATATTCAAAAGGTCATTGAACATAACATAAAAATCACTTACCAATGATCTCATCCCCAACCTACAAGTGCAATGGTCATGTGAAGCCCCATAACCCCACACAACCAAGTAGATAAGATAGGAGACCATAAGTAAAGCTTTGCTTCATGTAACTTGTAACATAAGTAGTCATCACTTCATATAACAATATAACTCAATAACATATTCATCATAATGATCAACATTCATATAAGAGTAACATCATGTATCATAAACATATATCTTTCATGTTATCATATTACATAAGAACAATCTCCTAGGACTTCCCTTAGAGCCAACTTGTGCAATGTCTAGGTAGAGTCCCATACCCCTTCTTATACTAAGTAGACTCTTCAAGTCACCACAGTCAATTTTCATTTACTTGTCTTTGATTTTACATGAGGGAACATTCGCCTTAACCGTTATAGACCATGTGAGCTAAACTTGGAATCCGGTGTCATAAAACCCCACACCGAAAGAAGGTGGTCTACCGGTCATAGTAGAACCTAACATGACATAGCTTTCTTGGTGGATCCACTAGCTAGTATCCTATGGTGGCAAAATAGTTCAAGAACTAGGAGATGTATTAGAGACCCATAGTTCCACATTACATTGCAGCCTCAATCTCATGAGAGTCATTGTGAACCTACATTCAACTAGGGAAGGGACACCTCTCATATCTAGTTCATCGGTGCTTGGCTTGAGTCCCTTTCATGAATAACCTTTAAGTTGTATTTTATCATAAACTTATCATAGGTCATAAGAGATTAACTTCTTGTATAAGCATGATCATGATCTCTTTAATACTATATGAGAATTTCCTTTCATCATAACCCTTCATACGTGAGATTAACATAACATAATCACCTTGTGTAAAGCATACAAGAGGATATCATAATCTTGCATTTTCGTACGCTTATCATGATCTCACAAGTTACATGTTCGTAGCCCAGCATATTGATATAGCAACATCATACATACTTTTCATAACATAGCATCATAATTTATAGACTAACATAAACATTGGAGAGTAATCACACTTTAGAAGGCTTACCTCGTGCTTACAATGACCTTATTCATCTTACAATATTCATAACCATACTTAGTGAAATACTCAATAGAATAATCAAGAACAACTCATAAAATCATATACAAGATCAATTCATAATGTAGGTTAAGGAAAAAGAGACATTTAAGAATTCATTCTAGTCTAAATTTCCAATCCCTACGCTTACGTGTCATCAAGCAGGGGTACAACCCTTTTGAAACTAATAAATTGATAATACATATGTTTCACACAAAAATCCATCCTTACAAGTCAAGAACTCAACAATACATGCATAATTAACCATAGAAAACGATTGTTTTTAATCAAAAATCATAAATCTGGAATTATGATGAAAACCCGTTTTGTAGAGTAAAAACCCTAAAATTGAATGTCTTCAAAACTTATGTTTGAATGGACCTCTTGGGGAAAGGAATCCCAAGAGTGAAAACCCCATACCTTATATATGAAGAATCCACGAAATTTGGATGAAGAACTTGAAGACTTCGTCTTCTTTCTCAAGCTTTTCTTGTTCTTCAATGGAGTTTGGAAAAAGAGAGTGTTTCTGGAGAGATGAGAGAACACTTGTTTGATTTGATTTGGGACGTGTAAAAGTGGTCTAAAACTAACCTAATATCAATATATATCTGTCCTATGAATTACCCAAAAGACACTCCACTAATATGGGTCTTTTTAATAAGTTAAATTACCAAAAAATGACTTTAACGATTCTGAGAAGTAGCTGCGCGCCGCGGGGCCAAATCACGTCATTTTTATTGAATTTTGAGTTGAGGCAGTGAGGCGCGTGTCAGCCTCACGTCACGAGGCTGTCTATCAAATCTTGAGGCAGTGAATTGCGTTTCATGCTCGCGTCGCACGCTTTGCGTCCAGTTTTGCATGCTCCCAGGCTGTCAGGCAGCCTGCCCACCCAGGTTTGGGTCCTCCCCAAGGCCCATTCGGGTGGTCCTTGGGGTGTCGTTACCGGATGTTTGGACCCTTTGTACTACATAATACCTATACAAGGTCTCTTTTAAAGTTTTGGACTCCATTTGACACCTCTAAACCATCACTTAACATAGGGATGTCAACTAGTTCGAATTAGCTAGTTTCCGGACGTCAGGGTCTTTCTTTGTCGTTTTGGCACTAACCTTTTACAAATGAGTTTATTACATTAATATAGGACTGGAAACATCATTTTAAACATTATTTAATATATATGGCTCAAGTCTAAGTTATTACATTTCCGGAGTGTTACATTATCCCCCCCTTAGGAACATTCATCCCCGAATGACACTAAAATCTTTCGGAGGGTAGAAAAGACTCAATACTAGCAGCCCAACGACTCAACAACATAAAATAATAATGAGTCGCAGCTCATAGGAGTATATTACAACTCCACAACACATACCATAACATTACACATAACACTTAATTCATGATGCACAACATATAAGAGCTACATGTTTCATAGCACATAGTGATAAATTTCCTTCTCAACCTTATCATAAGCTCAAAATGCATCAAAGAGTTACCATGCTATCAATCTTCTCAAGATAACAACAAAACAACAAAATATCAAGAAAACATATGCATACAAGTTTCACATAATTGCAAGAATAGAGTATGAAAACATCGTCTTAAAACTTTAGTTGGTACTATCTTTTACCAAAACATGCACCTATTTAGTAAACAAGTTAATTTCATGATTTTGCATTGCTTTCTCTATTAAGAGGAATATCTAACCTCAAGGAGTAAATCGATGAGGGTAGCGGGACTTCATGTCGGCTTCAGCCTCCCATGTTGCACCCTCAACAAGACGGTTCCTCCATAGAACTTTTACAGAGGCAACCTCCTTGTTTCTCAACTTTTTGACTTGGCGATCGAGGATCTCAACCGGAACCTCTTCATAGGAGAGGTTCTCACCCACTCCTAAACCTTCAATAGATAGAATAGATACCGGGTCGCCTATACATTTCTTGAGCATAGAAACATGAAACACCGGATGAACCGAAGATAGTTCACTAGGTAGTTTCAACTCATAGGAAACCTTCCAAATTCGTTGTAAAACCTCATAAGGACCAACATACCGGGGACTTAACTTCCCCTTTCTACCGAATCTCATCACCCCTTTCATAGGTGAAATCTTCAAGTAGACATGATCAACTATTTCAAACTCAAAATCTCTTCTTCTATTGTCGGCATAAGACTTTTGCCGACTATAGGCTATTTTCAATCTATATCTTATGATTCCAACTTTAACTATCGCCTCATAGATAATCTCTGGACCAAGGAGTGAGGAATCACCAACCTCAAACCATTCAATCGGAGATCTACACCTTCTACCATAAAGAGCTTCAAAAGGTGCCATAGAGATGCTCGAATGATAGTTTTTGTTGTAAGAGAACTCAATCAAAGGTAAGTGATCATCCCAACTTCCCTTGAAATGAATGACACATGCTCTCAACATGTCTTCAAGGGTATGAATGGTACTCTCTGCTTGACCATCCGTCTGAGGATGAAAAGTGGTACTAAGTTTCACTTGGGTACCTAAACCCTTTTGAAAAGCCTTCCAAAAACGAGAAGTGAATTGGGCACCTCATTCCGAAAAGATGGACGAAGGAATACCATGAAGACTCACAATCTCATTAATGTAGATTCTTGCATAACCTTCGGCAATGTATGTAGACTTAACAGGAATAAAATTGGCAGATTGGTCAACCTGTCCACAATAACCCATATAGAATCATTTTGCTTTCGGGTTCGAGGTAACCCAACAACAAAGTCCATATTGATGGCTTCCAACTTCCATGTAGGAACATCCATGATTTGGGATAAACCACCAGGGTTTAGATGCTCAGTTTTAACTTGTTGGCAGTTTGGACACTTAGCAACAAACTCTGCTATGTCCCTCTTTAAACCATCCCACCAATAGACCTATCTAAGGTCATGATACATTTTGGTGGCACCCGGATGTATAGAATAGCGAGAACCATGGGCTTCTTCTAGAATCTGATTTCTCCAATCCTCAACATCGGGTACACATAATCTTCCTTGGTACCTAAGAACACCATCCCCCCCCTTGATAGAATGACTCATTGAGCTTACTAAGTACCAATTCCTTCAACTTTATAAATAGAGGATCAAGATGTTGCTTAGATTTCACTGCAACCACTAATGATGAGTCGGAGTTATGATGGACCATGAAACCACCAATTGGAGAATCTTCTAACCGCACACCTAAGCGAGCCAACCTATGGACATCATTCACAAGTTATTTCTTTGTTTATCCACGTGAGACACACTACCCATAGTCATACAACTCAAAGCATCCGCAACCACGTTAGCTTTACCGGGGTGGTAAAGGATACTCATGTCGTAATCCTTCAAAAATTCTAACCATCTTCTCTGTCAGAGGTTCAACTCCTTTTGTGTAAACACATATTGAAGACTCTTATGGTCAGTAAACACATCAACATGCACACCATACAAATAATGCCTCCATATTTTTAAGGCAAAAACTACAGCGGCTAACTCAAGATCATGAGTTGGGTAATTCTTCTCATGAACTTTGAGTTGCCTAGAAGCATAAGCTATCACCTTACAATGCTGCATGAGGACACATCACAAGCCCACTCGAGACGCGTCACAATACACCACAAAGCCTTTATTACCCTCCGGTAAGGTCAACACTGAGCGGAGGTAAGCTTATTTTTTAACTCTTGAAAACCTTTCTCACAAGCTTACGACCACTCAAACTTCACCATCTTTAGGGTCAAAGGTGTCAAAGGAGAAAAAATGGACAAAAATCCATCAACAAATATTCTATAATAGTCGGCTAGACCCAAGAATCTCCTTATGTCTGTGGGAGTCAAAGGTCTAGGCCAATTTCTGACCGCATCTGTCTTCTTCGGATCAACCTCTACACCATCACAAGAGACAATATGGCCAAGAAAAGCAACTGAACTCAACCAAAATTCACACTTGCTAAATTTGGCATAAAGTTGGTGTTTTTTGAAGACTTGCAAGGCCAACCTCAATTGACTCTCATGCTCATCTTCATTCTTGGAGTATATCAAACTATCATCAATGAACACAATCACAAATGAGTCGAGGTAATCTCGGAAAACTCTATTCATTAGGTCCATTAACGTCGCCGAGGAATTTGTTAACCCAAAAGTCATAACTAGAAATATGTAGTGACCATATCTAGTTCGGATAGCTGTTTTGGGATCATCTTTACATCTATGATTAGGAGTTTTGGTGGAATTGAATTTCATTGATTCCTTGCATTGTGAATTATATGAAGCTATGATTAGGTTGTAAAGTGTGTTAATATGGTTTTATCTTGCATATTAGCATGTTTCCATCATGAATTGCCAAAAATTTGCATTTTTGAAAAATGTTGCATAATTCACTGTAAAGAATTTGGTGTTCACTGTAAAGATTTTGAAATTTTTTTCAAGTTCTCCTTTCATGAAAAATGGTTATAATGTGTATAAAACTGTTGTATATGAGCAACATAATATGTGTAGAAGGAAGTTCCTTATATATAAATTGAAAATGTGAGTCTTATTGCATGATAAGTTGTAGAAGTAGTTTATATCTTCTTGTTGTATTTTGAGTCTCTTAAAGTGTGTGAAATTGATTTTTCTCATACATGTATGTATTGTGTATTGTATGGTATGGTTATGTGCTGCTAGTCTTGAGTTTCGTATCTCTTGATAGTGTCTAAAAATAATAGCAAGTCTCATTCGAAGACGAATGTTGTCCAAGTGTGGGAGTATTGTTACACCCTCAAAAATGAGCTAGGTTGAACTAGAGTCTTAACACTTGTGTCATGATGTTTTAAAGTCATAAAATGTTTAATAATAGTGTTTATAGGCAGTGTGTCAAGTTTCATGAAATTTGGAGGTCAAACGTCCAAGACGTACGAAAATTAGTCGACGATGAACTAGTGTGTCGTAGTGTTTTGTAGTTGAGTTATGGGGTATTGTTTGAGGGTGAAATTGAGAATCGATGGTTCCTACACGTAGAATGACATGTAAAAGGTTGAAACTTATGAGAATGACGCCTCGAGGACCAGCCAAAGGGTCCTTGAGGAGGACCCAAACATGGGCCTTTGAAGCTGCCTAAGGCAGCAGAATTTTTAATGAAAGGAACATGTCCGCGTCGCGGACTACTTCCTCCATAGGCCGAATTCTGCTTCCGCGTCGCGGACACATGGAGTACGCCACTGGTTCAAGAATTATTTCCAAAAATGATGCGGGAACAGCTCCGTGTTACGGACTTGTTCCTTGACGAAGGTTCCAGAAATTTAAGCTGAGTTTGAGTTGGTTAAAAGGTCCTATAAGTCCAGGGATCTTTTGGGTATTTTAAGGGGTAAAAATTAGCGGTTATTAGACCTATTTAAACCCCAATTCAACCTTCAAATCATAACCCTCAAGTCCAAAACAAAATATCTCCATCTCTTCTCTCCAAAAACCTCCATTGATGATGTTTTGAAGCTCCAAGGAAGAAGATGGATTTTCCAATTTTTTCTCCATATATTTTGTGGGCTTTTCATCACAATTAAGGTATGGTTGTTAACCCTTGAAATTTCTTTCTTCAAGGAGTTAATTCAAATGAATTTCAAATATGATCTAAACCATGAAATCATCTAAATTGAATTCTAGCCATGGGTCTTTGCATATAACGTTTTAGATCATTGATTTATTGAATTCATGTTAATTAGATCATTTTAACCTAAATTATTCATGAAACAATGCAAAACATAATCTCTTCAAATTGGCTATATTTTGGATGTTATGATCTTGCCTTAATGTTTATGAATTCTACTGTAGTTTTCTATATGCTATTGAATGATGTAAGAATTATATTGAATTGATGTCTATACTGTCTTAGATTGATAAATCTATATTGAATTGACCTAGGTTTATTGACTATTATGATTTCTGTATTGAATTGATGATCATGGTCATGGGTAAGAGCCTTATGGTATTGAATTGGATGATTTAGCTATGGATTAAAATGGTGAGAATGGATTGGTGGTACACTACCCTAATTCTCTATATTTCATCTAATGTAGCTCTTGAATAATGTTGTAATTGGTATGGTCCACTTATGGTGGTGGTGCTATGTGAACAATGTGGCCTTGTCGGCGTTACTTTATGTATTATGATGATCATGGCCTTGTCGGCTCTACTTGAAGTATTATGGTGATTTGTGTAGTTGATTATATAAAGTATGATCATATGTACCAACATGTTAATAATGTGAAAGTATGTGGTTCTTCTATTGATATTAGTTGATTATGTTAGACTATGATTATGTCCTTATGTGTGTAGTCTTAGAGTTGATGCATGATTATTCCTACTTGACCATATGAGTCTATGATGGTTATATTGATAAAGTTATAGTAGTGTGTATGTTTATCTAAATATGATGAAGGTTGTGCCTATGTGCTTCTTGATTATGATATGTTATATGTGATATAGTGAAGTAATGATGTATCTTGTTTAGGTAGACTTAAGTCCCTCTTCTTGATGCATGAATGATATGTGAATATGAGATGTCTTCACTTAGGATGCTAAAGACTCCTAGTCTTGTATGTATAAATGACATGAGACCTTGAATGATGTTAAGAAGGTCCTTTATGTGAAACATTAAACCTACTGGTAAGGTTATGAACCTTGAAGTCGAAGGTCGTAATTGTATCCTTCTTGTAATGAATGGTGGAATTAAGGTTGGTTGGCTGGAAAGGCATCATATATTCCTTAGGAAAGTCATTAAGCCATCTTCATCGCCATTGTAAGGCAACTTTAGGGGACCTCTTTGGTAGGGTGAATATGATTGGGTTATGAACTAGATATGGAACTCCTTCATATGATCCTTTATGTGAAATACTCTATGAGAACAAAGGCTAGCACCGAGTGAGTATGATAAGGGAAGTAGCTGTAGTTAAGAATGAGGCTAGAGATCAAATTAAACCCTTCATATTCCTTAACCATGTTCCTACATGGGATGTGTCCAAGTTCTACCATTGGCAAGTAGAACACCCTCCATCGGAGTAGGTTTCAACTCCGGATTC
This sequence comes from Solanum sitiens, assembly GCA_016801875.1. NCBI lineage: Eukaryota > Viridiplantae > Streptophyta > Magnoliopsida > Solanales > Solanaceae > Solanum > Solanum sitiens. Next base: position 1,461,350 of record JABWTJ010000199.1, read on the forward strand.
CATGCTTTGCTACCATGGTCTATGTCCGTTATTGCCTATTCTCATCGTATGGGATACCTACTAGTATTGGATAAGTCTACGAAGTTTAGGTGGTGTTATGAGACGATACCAAGACATTGCACCCTTAGGCTTTGAAGATGTTAGTGAGAGTCCCTAGGTCTTCCCAAGACCATTACTTGAATGTCCTCTATGTGATGAGTGTCTCTTAGTGAACTAATGAAAACATTTTATGTTAGAAATCATGCAAATTAATGTATACCTAATGTTGAGTGACTTTATGGATTTCCTAGTTAAACTGTGAAAGGGGCATAAGGGATGATCTCTTCATGTCTTATCTAGGAAAGTCTTGAGAATGACTTTAGTTAGGGAAGTTGGTTGATACTTTAGGCATGATCTAAACTTAGGAAGTCTTAAGGATTATATAGGTGACTTTGAGGAGGGTGTATGGGCGTTCTCTTTTAGGAGTACTCAAGTAAGTCTTTTGATAGCCCTGGTAAGGAGAATATCATGTCATGTATGTTCATGTGTTTTGTAAGTGTGTATGTCTCATTACGGGTGGTCTTAAGGATCATTTAGGTTTGCCTAGAGAGGGTGTATGGGCGGTCTCTCTTTGTCTTACTTAAGTAAGTCTTAGGATAGCTTATAGTGAGATTATTACATGCTAGAAAGTGTTCAAGGTGAAGTTGAGGAACTTCACTGTAACAGTGACCTAGTTCACTGTAACAGTGACCTAGTTCACTGTAATGCTATTAAAAAGTGATAAATTGCTTAAGTGTTATGTTATGTGTTTCTAAGGTGTTAAATGTTGTTCTTATGGTTATTCTACGATGTTTTAATCAAAAAGAGCATATTTCCATTAAGTGTCCTTTATCATTACTTTTATGCATTATGACATACTTAGTACATGTGGTTGTACGAATCCATATATATTTCTATCTCTATAGGGGTTGGTAGGTGAATAGCATTGGGAAGCAATGCGTGGATTATAGCATCATTCAACTGAAGTTGAAGTATGTCCTCTATTGAATCGAGGGCATAATTATCTTATGTTTCTTTTATATTTAAGCATTATATTATACTTAGTAGTACTATATTCGATTGTATGGGCCGTGTCCCAAGTACTCTTGTGTCTAAAATTTGATGAACTAAGACTTACTATTTCCTATTGTTTTTAAATGAAATGGTTTTTGAAAGACTATTCACATCTTCTGAAAAGTTTTAATTTTGCACTACTTTTCATACATGTATGCAATGAACGATGTCAAAGGGCTTGTACAAGATCTTCGAGAGGTCTTTTAGATTTGAGAATGCCCTAACTTCCATCGACACTCCATCATTTAGTTATCATTGTTTGGCCTGCAATTTTCCTGCAGGTCTCGGTCAAGTGAGGGGTGATTTTGGAAATTCACCCCACATCCTAAATAAGTCCTAGACTATTTTATTTTTGGTTATTATGGTATTTTAAGTTAGTTAAAACACAAAAACCTAAGTTACACTTCATTAATCAAAATTAAAACCCCAAGTTCGACAGAAGTTCTCTCCAAATCTCCATTTGAGCTTGAAGGCAAGTTGAAGCTAGGATTCAGGTTCTCCATTGATTTATCCATAATTTTCATGGGATTTCTTTAATTAAGGTATGTTTATTTAATCCTTGATTCTTCTTCCATTCAAAGAGCCAATTCGAAAGGCCTTTCAAAGATCATCAAAAACCATGAAATAAAACTTTGAATTCTAAGCATGGTTTCTTGCATGAAAAGGTTTAAATTGATGTTTAATGAAGTAATCAATGTTAATTGGTTGTTTTAAGATCAGAAACTCCATGAACCCATGTATTCCTTGAATTCCTAATTTTGTCTCTAATGTGGGTGAATCGATCATGATCTAATTTGGTTGAATTCCTGTTTAGATTGTTATGGGCTATTGAATTATATATTGATAATTGTTAGAAATGTTCATATCTTGCATGATTATATTGATATCTATAAAAGAGTTTCACTATTGTTGCAAAAAGTTTTAAATTCCGAACTACTTTTCATACACATGTGATGAACAAATGTTAAGAGACTTGTACAAGACCTCCGTGAGGTCGAGTATTCCATGTAAATTTTAGGGGCTGGCTTGATGCCTATTATGCATCAATGATAAAAGCACTAGAGTAGTCAAGTTGGAAAAGTAGGTCAGTAGTGTCTATGGGTCATTCCATTTCGTACTAGGCAAATAAGTTTGTTTCAAAGGGGTGTCTCTATCACTTAGTCTAAGTTAATGACTCAAGTGCTTGGATAACTTCTATTCAGTCAATTTCAATAGTAAAAGAGTTTCCAAAAGTCATTCCAGATAATCTTATCGGAGTCCCTCATAAGAGAGAGATAGACTTCGGTATAGATCTTCTTCTAGATACTTGTCCTATCTCTATTCCGCTCTATAGAATGGCACCACCTGAGTTGAAAGAGTTTAAAGAATAGTTGAAATATTTGTTAGAAAAGGGTTTCATTCGACTAAGTGTCTCACCTTGGTGAGCTCCAGTCTTGTTTTTGAGAAAGAAAGATGGTTCCCTTAGGATGTGTATAGACTACCGTCAGTTGAACAAAGTTTCCATCAAGAATAAATATACTCTTCCTATAATTGAAGATTTTATCGATCAGTTTCAGGGTGCTTCTTGTTTTTCCAAGATTGACCTCAGATGAGGCTACGACCAGGTGGGAGTAAAGGAATGTTATATTCCAAAGACAAGGTTCAAAACCAAATATGGGTATTATGAGTTCTTGGTCATGTCCTTTGGGTTAACCAATGTGCTTGCAACATTCATGGATCTTATGAATAGAGTCTTCAAACCTTATTTAGATATGTTTGTTATTGCCTTAATAGATGTCATACTAATCTATTCATGGAATAGACAAGATCATGCTAATAACCTCTGGATAGTCCTTCAGAGAGATAAGAAGTTGTATGCAAAGTTCTCTAAGTGTGAGTTTTTGCTTGAGTCTGTGGCATCTTGGGTCACATATTTATTGGTGATGGTATTAGAATTGATACCTAGAAAACTGAGGCAGTATAGAATTGGCCTAGACCCATATCTCCATATGATATTAAGAGTTTCTTCGGTTTGGATGGATACCATAAAAGATTTGTAGAAGGTTTCTCATCCATTTTGTCTCCTTTGACAAAGTTGACTCAGAAAAAAAATGAAGTTTCAATGGTCTGAAGCTTGTGTGAAAAGCTTCCAGGAGTTGAAGAAGAGATTTACTACTACCCTGGTTTTGACTTTACCAGAGGGTACTCAAGATTTGGTGGTGTATTCTGATGCGTCTAGAGTATGTTTGGGTTGTCTGTTAATGCAAAATGGCAAGTTTATATCTTAAGCTTCGAGATAGTTGAATGTTCATGAGAAGAATTACCCAACCCATGACATAGAGTTTGTTTCTGTAGTTTTAGCCTTGAAGATATAGTGTCCGTAACGACCCTCAAAATAAAGTAAGATAAATTAGAGCATCAAATGGGTTCAGTAGATTGATAAAATAATGAAGAATAGCTTTTGAAGTCAGTTTTTAAGAGTTTTAAAGTCAAACATTAAGGGACGACCAAGACGTGAAAAACTTGTCCTTTATGTGTTGGTGCATCCTACTATGTTGTGCATGTTTTCATATGTTTTTTGGAGCCGTAAATAAGTAGAGATGACCCTAACACCTAGACGGACATGTTTAGGGTAAAAAAATTGGATTATGACTCCCCAAGGACCCACCTAAGGGTCCTTGAGGAGGACCAAAATATTGGAGGAAGTAACAACCAAGGCAGCTTGTGGAACCATGTTGAGGGAGATACTCCGCATCGCGCACTTGCTCCAGAAAAGACACAAAAGTTAGACCGAGTTGCAAAACTCATCGCGGACCCTTCTTTCCAATAATTAATTTCCAGAATCTTGTGGGAACACCTCCGCGACACGGACTTGTTCCCCGATGATAATTCAAAAAATAAAAGTTGAGTATTACTTATTTTAAAAGGTCCAATTAATGTAAGGGTGTTTTGGATATTTTGGGGGTGTATTATATATTTAATTTGAGTCACTTTACACCCATTCCCACCCTTGATCAAATAACTAAATCAAAAACCCAATTGCTCTCACCCCTCTCTAAAATTATCTCTATATTCAATTCCTCCGTAGAAGAACTCTCAAGCTCCAAGGAAGAAGTTCAATTCTTCAAGTTTTCAACACTAATTTTGTGGGATATCTACAAATAAGGTATGGTAATCCTTCATTCTTGAATAACCTCTCATTGAAGGAGTACAATTCAAAAAAATTCAAAAGTGAATTAGTGCTCAATTTCCCAAATTTTTTTTCTATGCATGGGTTCACCGACAAAACATTTTCTAAGTCATGATAATGATATATTAATGTTGAATCAAGGTTTTTAAGATGATTTAAATGGAATTACTTGAAGAACCCATGTTTTTTCCAAATCCCCTAAATTGGCTTATGAAGTGGGTTTGATGAATGTGATTGGATATTGTGAAAATAGCGTTTATAATATGTTTTATTATTGTTATCCACTTGTATTCATGCCTATGATGAATTGTTGGAGAATTTATAAATCTTGATCATGGCTTGGATAAAGGTTAAGTTGACCTAAATTGTTCTAGTTCTTATTGAATTGCTCTTGTGTGGTACGGTACACTTATGGTGGCGGTGTTTGGCTAATGTATATGAATATGTATGTTTATTGTGGTTATGGCCTTGAAGGGATTGAATGTGAAGTAAATTAAGGTCATGATTTTTATGTATAGAGATGTGAAATGAAGTTATGCATGTCATTCTTGAAGATATCATGATTATTGAAGGATAATGTGAATGTGAAGTATGTTTGTGTGTAGATTATGATGAATGTAGTATGATCATGTTTAGAAGACAATGTCATGAATGTTGGTGGTTATGTGAAAGTCTTTCTCACATATACACACACATGAATGAATGAAGCTAATGAAAATATAATGAATGTGGGTCTATTGAAAAGTTTTCTTAATTAAAATCTAATGAATGAATGGGGGATTTTTTTGTGGACACTCTTAGTGAGTAGAGATGTAGTGTCTAGTAACAATTTCAATATTCCTAAGAGTTTTCCAATGAATTAATCATAGGTCGGGATGAGTACTTTTTGTGAGTGGAGATGTAGTACTTAGTAGCAATCCTTTAACCTAGAGCTAATGAATGTAAAGAAAGTCTAAAACTCCGTGAGGATTAATTCTTAGCACCAGAAGGATTTGAGAAGGGGTGGATACTCTTCATGAGTAGAGATGTAGTATCCAAAAGTAACCTCTTGAGATAAGTACTCTTCATGAGTAGAGATGTATTACTTAGATGCAATCTCCTTATCCCTTAACATTGCGCCTGCATAGGATTAGCTAATTGTATTCCACCTAAAGGATAAAATAATGACCCTACCTTAGGCTAGGGGGGATCCCTCATCATGTAGGGGTTAATACCAGGATTCCATGTTAATCTCTCATGGTTTATGTAGGTTAAAGCTAGCCCCTTAATGAACTAGTTATTCCTAATCGTGTACTACTTAGGGTAGGTGGTGGAATGGGACGCCATCTTTGCATTGCACAAGTAGGAATTTGGAGGGAGTCTTGGTGTGTCCTTGTCATGATAATGAATGAATGTGTTACTATATTATGTTAATGAAGTAAGTTGACTTTATGTTTATGTAAATGAAGCATCTTGGTCTTATGTCTAATATTAATGAAGGTTATGTTGACTTGTTGTGTTGTGATGGAAAGGAAGTGTCCTTATCTTTAGTAGTCTTAAACAAAACTTAGGTGTGTATTGAAGAGGTTGTATGGGAGGTCTCTTCATGTCTTTCCTAGGTGGGTCTTCGGATAACTTTGGAGAGTCGGTCAATCTGGTAAATGGGTTACTTAATTATTATTATTATTATTATTATGTTATGCCTATGTATTATGAATGAATGTGGTTGATTAAGAAAGTAATCATGTAAGTCCATCTTAGGTGGCCTTAGAGTATTGCTTGAGGGTGGATGGTCGAATGGTACATTATCCACTCATTGCACCAAGATATGATTGAGGGTTACTTGAGGTGAATAAGTAAAGTAAAAGGTGGTAATCTATATGTAATGAATATATCTCACTGTAAGGAATGGTTTTGTATGTGAGGGTGATCGGTTTCTTTGTTTCTTACCTGATTTATGATGATTTTACCAAATTGACATAATGCATGTTTCAAGTAAAATGTCCTTTTTAAAAACATGTTTTTGCATGATTTGCATACTTACTGATTAATTGTTCTAACTTTACATTCTTCTATATTTCTATGAGTATAGATGGAAGGAAGTGAGGATCTTAGAGTTGAAGCATGGGAAGTAAATTATACTCTCAAGGCTCTTGGTATGTCCTCATATGTTCGAGGACATGGATGTCTTTCTAGTTTTATTTCATTAAAGACTGCATAAAGACTAGTATCTTTCTTTCAATATAAGGTTATGACCCTATAAGAATAAGATGTGTCTAAGATTGTTTGTGATGATGAGTTTATTGTGAATTTTTATAATTCCACACTACCTTTCATACATATGTGATGAATGATAGATAAAAGGCTTGGATAAGACCTTTTTCATCGGTGTGAGTCGCAACACATCTATGAGCAAGAGGCAATAGGACGATATAAATTTTACAATTCCTTTATATCCTTAAAGTCATGCCTTAGAGTGTATGTCTTTTATTTCCTAACCTTACTCTTGTAATTTTAGGAACATGAATATGAGAGGGGCTAATGCAAGGAGGGGTAGAGAAGATAATGTGATGAGGAGCTTGCCGCTCAAGTGCCCCAAGGTCCACAAGCTCCCCATGAGGAAGGGTCAATGTCTAATGTGGAGATAATGGCTTATTTCCAAACTTTTATCGAACTCATGACGACTAAAGCTCAAGTCGTCACTACCCAAGCTCAAGCCATAACGGCCCAAGTGAGACCCTAACTTAACCCCAATGCATGTACTCTCGCTTCTAGAATTAGAGACTTTATGAGGATGAATCCTCCTACTTTTCATGGCACTAAGGTGGATTAAGATCCACAAGGCCTCATTGATGAGGTGTTTAAGGTTATAGATGCCATAGATGTAATTCTGGGGAAAAATCGGAACTAGCCGCCTACTAACTAAAAGATGTGGCACAAGTTTTGTTTGAGCAATGGACTGATGAGAGACCCTTAAGGGCGGGCCTGGTAGATTGGGGTGTTTTTAAGATGGGCTTTGTCGATAGGTTTTTCCCATTAGAGATGAGGGAGAAGAATTTAGTGGAATTTGTGAACCTCCGTCAAGGGGTAATGAGCGTGAAGGAATACTCTCTAAAGTTCAACCAACTCTCTAAATATACCCCAACCTATGTAGCCAACTCTTGGGCTAGGATGAATAAGTTTGTGATGGGGGTGTTTAGTTTGGTTGAAGAAGAGTGTCGTAAGACAATGCTCCATCGGGATATGGATATCTCTAGAATAATGGTGTATTCCAAACAAATTCTGGAGACCAAGCATAGAAAGATGAACAAATGTGGGAACAGGGCTAGTCTTGATGAACTAAGTCAATCTATTTCTAAGAATAGGTTTTACAATAAAGATTCCCCTATGGTGAGAAAGGATAGGGTGACCAACCCAAATTCTCAAGAAGGGATTGGAGGTGGCTCTACTTTTGAAAGGTCAAGATCTACTACATGTGGAAAGCAACATTTAATTTGGGTAAATTTCTTGCCGATACGGATGGGTGTTTTGGGTGTTTAAAGAAGGGTCATAAGATGATAGATTTCCCAACCCTCAAGGAAAAAGGAAAGTTGACCAACCAAGCTCCACATGATGGTCCATATCCTAATTCTCAAAAGAAAAATTGTTTCTATATGCTACAAACAAACAAAGGAGTTAAACTGGTATGAAGGCCCCTGTGAGTCATAGTTCCTTATTATTGTTTGAAATGTTCATAGATAGGTCTACCCCAAGTGGGGGAGAATGATTTGAGTAGTAAGGTTGTTGATATCCTCATTTTTCCTTCTATTCTTATTCAAGCTTTAGACCAAAACTTTTAGTAGTTTTGTTATGTTTTGGGGTCATCAATATGAGTATGAGTTTCATGTCTCCTAATGTTATGAGTACCTTTTATGATAATATGTTGCATGCTCTTGTTATTGTTATGATTAAAATAGTAATTGATATATTTACTTCTTGTGTTAATATGCATCTAGTAAATTTTCTTATTTGCCTCTTTAGTGGTCGTGTAGATTATGCCTATGTGCAATTTGAAAGTTATTGCACATAGAGCCTTAAAATGAAATTATGAGCATGTCTAAAGTTGGAAAAGGTAGTTGATCCCTAATGCAATGAAAATGATGAAGTATGTGTGCACTATGAATTGTGGAAATAGTTGCAAATTGTTTATGTTGCTTAGAGTGCATAGTGATGTGAATTTGGTGTTTCTTGTATGTTTTGTGTATTGACAATGAAGTTTTACTTGTATGATGATGTGTGTTGTGAGTGTCACAACCGGGGAGAACCCCAAAATCTAAGCGGCGTCTTCGTCCTCTTAGAGGCCTAAAACGAGCCCTTAGCATACATCATCGCATTTCATAGGCAAATAAAAACACAGAAAAAACAATTATGTATGAAGTTTACATAGAATTCTCATTTATAAAAAAAGACTACATCTTCTCACATAACCATCTATCATAGAAGTACAAGGTTTGGGCATAGCTCTTACAACATTACAAAAAGTCTCATAAGAGAATACAACATAGTCTTTACAATATAGGAAATGAACAATGTCTATAGATGAATAAAATGACATTAACTAGAGTAGTAGGCTTCGTCATCGGACTCGACGACTCACCAACTTGGGAATATATCTAAGCTTCTTGAAGTGTGGCCTTGAAACTCTAATGGCCCGAACCTACATTACTATAAAAATAGAAAAAATATGGCTTAGTAGAAACCACATTTACTAAGTATGAAGACGTATGCAAGTAAAACATTTATAAACATACTAAAAAGGACATTTTGTTCAAAGCATGCTAGTTCACTTTAAAAGCCTTTATGCACATCCAATTATACACATGTCTATAATATATCAATAACAAACTATATTTACATTCATATCCAATAGTACATCATAGTGAAGACAAAATAAACATTTCATGTTTAGAATACATTTTATAAATAACCTTCAAGATCTTACCTATAATTCAAATTCAAGCCAACTAGTGCAATGTATATGTGAAGACCCATAACCCCACATAAACTAAGTCAACTAGTAAAGAAACCACAGGCATTGCCATACATCATATAGCATCTTAACAAGAATACATAATGTTCTACACGGCAATCTGTACAAACAAGACGTATATCAAGTGAATGTAAGATCATAGGAGACCAACATTATATAGAATCAATATTTAAGCATTTCATTCATAACATATGTAAACAAAGAAAGCACCCTAAAGATCCCCTCAAGGTATACATGTGCAAGTAAAGGTAAATTCCAACTCACTTACTTCCATTAGTGCACCTCTAAAGTCATCCTAGTTATGATGCATGTTTATACATTTATTCACTCATTTTACTTTAGGTAAACATCGCCATAACTGACAATAGACCAAATGAGCTAAACATGGAATCTGGTGTCAACCCCTCACACCTAAAGGAGGGCATCCTACTTGCCAATGTAGGACATGTACATCACAATAGCGTCTATGTTGATACACTAGCTAGGTTTTCCTATGGGGATGCATAGTTAATGAACTAGGAGATATTATCTAGAAGAAATTTTTATGATAATTCGTATTGTAGTTTCCATCTCATAAGACCCTTGGTGAACCTACCTTCCTCATTGGGAGGGACACCGCACATTATCAAGTTCAATCTGTGCTTATCTATATATTCCGTTTTTGAAGTATCTTAGAGTCTACTATAGGAGACTAACCCTGTAACAACCCACAAGTACACCCTAGAAGTTAGCTCTTGAGTCACCACACGGCGTACTTGACCTCTCAGAGGTCTTCTACAAGCCCTTAGACATCATTTATTGCACACATGTATGAAAAGTAGTGAAGAATTAAAACTTTTCACACAATTGAGTAGTACTTAAAAATATTTTTTATAGAAAATCATAAGGAAAGTCTAAGTCTCAAGTCGCCATCTTAGACACACGAATATCTTGGGACACGACCTATGCATCAACAAAATAGAAAATAGCTAAGTCTATTACAATGTCTTTAGCAAAAAAACTAAACATAGTGATGTCCTCGGAACAACTGAGGACATACCAACACTTGCTTTAATGAGTTCTAATGTGCAAGTTTCACTTCAAAGGACTCCTCGCAAATGCCATGTAACAACCTGAAAATGACAATACTAAGTAATGCTTAAACGTTCCTAGAATGCCTGGATTAGACCGGGTTCACACGGCTTGTTGCGCGTAGAACCAGACCTCATAACCTATGCACTAGCCCAGCCAACCAACTTGGTGAGTTAGTTGAGCTAGGCAAGGTTGGAACCAAATATGTAGGGCACCCGAATTGAAGAGATTCACCCGAATAAGTTTTTACCAGACTTGAAAGGGGTAATCTTAGGTTTGGAGGGTCTGGGGGTAAAATGGTCTTTTCCAGGCTAGGGGTAGTATTGTAATTACCCTAAGTATTTAATTAATTAATTAACTAATTTAAAGAGGAGGGGCAATTCGGGTAGGGTTGGCCGAATTTGACCCTTTTTTCGCAAGTTAAGCTTCACCTGGGTTCGATCCTTGGTGGAAGCAATGTTAAATTTATTAATTTATATTAATTATCTGATTTAAGTAAGGGCATAATTAGTAATTTTACCTAAGCCTTTAAAAAATCAGATTTTTATTAATTTATGAGGAGTCCTAGTTTGACTAATTCCTAAAGTAAATCTCCGGATCCTAAGCTACCACTCATTCTCACGTCTCTCTCTACTCTCACCTCACTTGCACGATTATTCTTCACTATAAGAAAAGAACAGAATAAAAAAATAAAGAGTTCATCCACACTCAAGAACTTGAACGCTCAAACTCATAATCAAAATAAGCTTCAAAATGAAAAGCAAAAACCAAATTCTCAACGGATTGTGCTTGTGATTTTGGTGGTTAGACGTCGGCTTAGTTTGGGGTTTTTGGCAGCACATAAGAACATCTTTGAACCACTTCAGGTATGGGTTTTCTTCCCTCTTGGTCCCTTTCCCACGAGACCCCTAAGGTTCAGTCTATTCACAACCGAAAACTAAGGTTGTCCCCGTTGCATGCCCCTGTCATTAGATCCTTTGAAAGATTCAAGTATGCATTGGTATTACTTCTGGTAGATGATTTTAGGGATGGTTGTGATTACGTGTTTGAAGGTCTATTCGGAATTATGTAGAAATGAAAGAGGTGTTCCAAAAATGTGAAGTTCGTTAACTTGTTTGTGCATGTGTCTGCCGTGAATGAGCCACGATTTGAAACCTGATATTGACATGTTAAAATGTTATGAATTATGTGTGTGCGAATATGTTTAAAATGTGATGTTCATATGAGTTCAAAGTTGCTCAATTGAGTAATAATTCTTGACTGAAAGTAACCTTGAAAATGCACCTAAAGATCTCCCTAAAAACTACTCGAAATGTCTTAATGTTTAACGTGAAAGAGGGTGAGAAAATAGGCTGCAAAAATGTGGTCAAATTCCAGTTTTCTGGAATTTGGTTTCGGTCACACAATGAAGTTTTGGAAACTTGTAAAAAGAACCAAAAAAAATAATGTGAGGTCATTGGGGATCGAACCCGGGACCTCACTGCACAAATATTATATCAAAAATTTAAGGTAAAGAAATATGGCATGTGGGATTCGAACCCGTGTGCCTTGACCGAAAACGAATCATATAAATAAAAATGAGGTGTGTGGGGTTCAACCCACAACCTCTCGGTCAAACATGAGGAAAAATTAAAAGAAAATAAAAATGAGGTATGTGGGAATCGAACCCACAACCTCTCGGCCGAATGAAAAGAATTAAGGAGAAAACAACAAGTAGGGCTGTGGGGGTTCGATACCACACTCTCTCGGTCAACATGAAGAGAGTTTAAGGAAAGAGGAAAATAAATAAACGTAGGTGTGGGGTTTCGATCTCGGATCTCCTAAGCGTAGACGTCTAAGGGAATTGGGGAAAAATGAAACAAAAGAAAGTGTAGGTGAGGGGATACGAAATCGGGTCCCCTATCCGAGAATAAGAAATCAGAGAAAAATAAATAAAAACGTATGTGTTGTCCAAGGGATTCAAAATTGGGTTCCCTTGCCTAATTCACTATTGACACATAAGTCGTACGTCAATAAATGATTAAACGAACGATACCAAAGGTGTTTGGGTAGGATAATAAAGAGGTGAACTAGACTTATGTATGACACTAGGTCATTCTTGGTCATTGCAGAGTGAACCCGATTAGAGTCTTAAACTACATCCTAGGTATAGCTGGTATTGCACCAGTCTATGAATGAATGAAACGAATGAAAATGAAGTATGCATGAATGAATGAAGCAGACTCTGTGTTTGCTAAAGAAGGCTCCCTAGTTGAGGTCCCATATGTTGAGCCCTCATTTTGGGAAGTCCTAATGTTAAGTCCATGATTCCAGGGTCTCATGGCATATGAACGAATGAAATGAAATATGATATGTGTTATATGCAATATGTTATGTGCTATATGCAATATGTTATGTGATGTGTGCAATATGATAGGTATGATAATTCATGTTACTCTCATGGCATGACTTTCCTAATCCGATTTTGGCAAGTCCACTGACTTGACTTTCCATAACTCATATCGTAAGGAGAGAGCTATTCTAAATTATGCATGTTTGTGGTGTGTGCTTGCATATACCCATACTTAGTACAAGTGTGTACTAATTCCATACATTTATCTACTTTTAGGTGCAGGTGCAGCTGGACGTTAGAGCCTACAAGTCGACGCAGAAGTTATCTGGACGTGGAGCTTTCATCCAGATTTGGTAGGCCCTCATGCTTTCGAGGATGCTCACTAATTTATTCTAGGGTAGACGTAGGCATGAGCTAGTAGAGTATGTTCCACTAGCGTTTCTTTCTTATTTATTTCAGACGTTGTATTGGTGCCATTTTGGCAACTTTATATTTATACAGTTATGAACTATTTCCTTCATTTGAATATCTCATTATTAGATGGTTGTGGTGAACTGATGAAATATATTGCAATTGTTACTATAAAGTCTATGTATACTTCAAAGCAAACAAACATTTTAAATTTTCCACTAAAATTAACTTGTACGATGTAATGATGAATTATGTAGGCTTTTCTGCGACCTCTGAGAGGTCAATGACGCCGGTTTCGACTAGGGTCTAGATCCTAGTGGTGAAAAAGTTGGTATCAGAGCATTAGGTTAAATTCCAAGGATAATAAGTTCACATCAACCACATCGAGTAGTTTTTAAGTTATGGTAGTGAAGTGAACCACTATCATGAATTAGAGACTGCATGATGTGTAGGAAAATTTCCCTTCTTCTGATCTTACCGTGCTTTCCTTAATGTCTAATTTCTGGGTGTTATGAGCGTATCTAACATCAATTCTTATTTTTTCAGAAAATGAACACAAAGAGAACGCTGGTCGGGGAAGAGTAGGAGCAGCTGTTGGTGACGACCAAGTTCCACCCCAGGCTCCAGCTGCAAGAGTGGCCATGCCAGTCAACCCAGCTGGGTTGATTTATGCTGAGGTACGGACAAATTTGGCAAAGATGGCTCAAGCCATCACTGTGCAAGCTCAGGCTATGACGGCCCAGGCCAACAGACAGGAGGTTCAGTGGGAGAACCCACCAGCCCACAATATGGCGAACAGGTTGCGAGATTTTACGAGGATGAATCCTCCAATCATTACAGGATCTAAGACTGCAAAGGACCCTCAGGAGTTCGTGAAGGAGGTCCAAAAGATTCTAGTGGTGATGGGGGCCACGGAGATTGAGAAAGCTGAGCTGGCCTCGTACCAGTTGAAGGATGTTGCACATTCTTGGTGAAAGATGTGGTAGGATAGCAGGGCGTTGGGCGGAGGTCCGATCACATGGGAGCTATTTAAGACAGATTTTCTGAGAGGTTCTTCCCCAGAGAGATGAGAGAGGCTAAGGTTGAGGAGTTCATCAACCTTAAGAAGGGCTCGATGACTGTCAGGGAGTATTCCCTGAAATTTGTTAAATGGTCTAGGTATGCCACTTCTCTTGTGTCGAACAGCAGGGATGAGATTAGTAGGTTCCTTACAGGAATTTTAGAGGAATTGGAGGAGGAGTGTCGGGCTGCGATGCTCCATGATAGCATGGACTTGTCCAGGCTTATGGTACATGTACAGCAGGTTGAGGACAGCCGGAAGAAGAGGAGAGTCCGTGAGGTTAGGAGGCCTAACCCTTCTTACCAGACAGGTTCCAGCAGAGGTGGTGGCAGGAGCACTTTTGGAATTTGTGATTAGCCCAGATTTAAGAAGGGGCATCAAAGTTCAGGGAACTCTAACTCTCAGAGGAGTGCAGCACCTAGAGGAGGAAGACTCGAGCCCAATAAGGGCAATGGAGGTGATGTGTAGCGTCCCAGAAAGGAATGTGGCAAGTGTGGCCGTATTCACAGTGGAGAGTGCAGACTAGGCACAAATGCCTGCTTCGGTTGCGGAAAGATCGGACACATGGTCAGGGACTGTCAACAGAATAGGGGTCAGGCTGGAGGTAATGCTCAGCCTAGGCCTAATCCCTAGAATGCTACTGCAGGCGAGCCTCATAAGACGAACATATTCTATGCCTTGAAGGGCAGGGAGGAGCAGGAGAAGTCTGCTGATGTGGTCACAGGTATGCTGCAAGTTTTCTCAACCTCTGTTTATGCTTTACTTGATACAGGGTCTACGCTTTCTTTTGTGACTCCCTTGCTTGCTCTTACTTTTGGAACACTTTCTGAGGTTTTTCATGATCCTATTGTAGTTGGTACTCCCTTAGGAAAAAATGTGAGAGCTGATATGGTTCATAAAGACTGCCCAATAGTATTATATGGTAGGACTATGTGTGCATACCTTGTTGAGTTACCCATGAATGACATCGATATTATACTTGGTATGGACTGGCTCCATAAATGTTATGCCTTCATGGATTGTCATAGTAGGGTTGTGAGATTCCGTTTCCCAAATGAATTAGAGCTGGTCTGGGAGGGGTACAATTCAAGTCGTTCAAGTCACATGATTTCAAACCTAAAAGCTAATAAAATGGTGTCCAAGGGATTGTTATGTCATCTTGTGAGTTTCAATGATCTAGATCATGACATTCCTTCCATAGACTCTGTGCCTGTAGTGAATGAGTTCCAAGATGTTTTCCCCTATGATTTCCCTGGAGTCCCTCCCCCTCGAGAGATTGATTTTGGTATCGACATAGATCCCGATACCGAACCGATTTCAATTTCTCCCTACAGAATGGCTCCAGGTGAACTCAAAGAGTTGAAGCTGCAGTTAAAATATCTCACTGATAAGGGCTTCATCCAGCCGAGGATATCCCCGTGGGGCGCTCCATTGCTGTTTGTGAAAAAGAAGGATGGAACCCTTAGAATGTGTATCGATTATCGGCATCTCAACAAAGTCACTATAAAGAACAATTATCCACTTCCCAGAATAAATGACTTATTTGATCAGCTCCAAGGGTCTAGTTTCTTCTCTAAGATTGATCTTCATTCTGGGTATCATCATCTTAGGGTTAGGGATGAAGATATCCCAAAGACAGCCTTTCGTACCCGTTATGGTCATTATGAGTTCCTAGTCATGTCATTTTGTCTCCCTAATGCACCTGCTGCATTTATGGACCTCATGAACCGAGTCTTTCGTGAATACCCTGATTCTTTTGTCATAGTATTCATTGATGTCATCCTCATCTACTCTAAGACCAAGGAAGACCATGAACATCATTTGAGACTAACCTTGCAGGTACTTATACAACATCAGTTGTATGCCAAATTCAGCAAGTGTGAATTTTGGCTTAGATCAGTGACCTTCCTGGGTCATGTTGTGTCCGATGAGGGTGTGAAGGTGGACCCCAGGAAGACTGAGGTTGTTAAGAACTGGCCAAGACCTCTTACTCCCACCGATATCCGTAGCTTTCTCGGATTGGCTGGTTACTACCGCTGGTTCGTGGAGGGTTTTCTTCCATTGCTTCCCCACTGACAGCTTTGACTAAGAAGAAAGCCAAGTTCGAATGGGCGGAGACTTGTGAGAAGTTTCCAGGAGCTCAAGAACAGACTCACTTCAGCCCTAGTGCTTACGTTACCTAAATGTGGTAAGAATTACACTGTTTATTGTGACGTATCTAGGGTTTGTTTGGGTTGTGTTCTTATGCAGGGTGGTAAGATGATAGCCTATGCATCCAGACAGCTCAAGGTTCATGAGAAGAATCATCCCACTCATGACCTGGAGTTGGCAGCTCTGGTGTTTGCATTGAAGCTGTGGAGGAATTACTTGTACGGAGTGCACGTGGATGTGTTCACAGACAACAAGAGTCTCCAGTACGTGTTCACACAGAGGGAGTTGAATCTACGTCAGCGGAGATGGTTGGAGCTGTTGAAGGACTACGATATTAGTGTCCACTACCATCCAGGGAAAGCAAATGTTGTAGCTGATGCTTTGAGTAGGTTGAGCATGGGGAGTACATCCCACGTTGATGATAGGAAGAAGGAGTTGGTGAAGGATGTACACAGACTGGCCAGACTGGGTGCACGGTTGATGGCTTCTACTAGCGGGGGTGTTTCAGTTCACCCTAGTTCTGAATCATCCTTGGTAGTTGAAGTCAAGAAGGGTCAGCATCTTGATCCTGCTTTCATGGAGTTGAAGGACTCAGTGCTGATGAAGATGAATGAGTCCTTTGCTTTGGGAGGTGATGACATACTTAGGTATCCTTAGGTACCAGGATAGACTGTGTGTAGCATACGTGGATGATTTGCGAACCAAGATTGTTGCAGAGGCCCATGGTTCCAGGTATTCGATACATCCAGGTTCCACCAAGATGTATCATGACCTCAAGCAGATCTATTGGTGGGATGTCATGAAGAAGGACCTTACTGAGTATGTGGCCAAGTGTCCTAATTGTCAGCAGGTTAAGGCGGAGCACCTTAAACCTGGTGGTCTCACTCAGATGATTGATGTTTCGACTTGGAAGTTGGAGGCCATTAACATGGACTTCGTGGTTGGTCTTAAGAGGACTAGGAGACAACATGACTCCATATGGGTTATTGTGGACAGGATGACTAAGTCTACCCACTTTATCCCTGTTAAATCTACTTACAGGGCCGAGTTTTATGCGAGACTCTAAATTGATGAGATTTTGAGGTGGCGTGGCATTCCTTTGTCTTTCTTTTCAGATAGAGGATCTCAATTCACCTCGTATTTCTGGAGATCCTTCCAGAAGAGCTTAGGCACGCAGGTAAAGCTCAGTACTGTCTTCCATCCTCAGATAGATGGGCAAGCAGAGCGTACCATTCAGACATTGTAGGACATGTTGAGGGCGTGTGTGATCGACTTCAGAGGTAGTTGGGACGACCATCTACCATTGATAGAGTTCTCATATAATAACAGCTATCACTCCAGTATTGGGATGGCACTGTTTGAGGCACTGTATGGTAGGAGTGTAGGTCTCCAGTTGGGTGGTTCGAGGTTGGAGAGTCATCCATTTTGGGTCCAGAGATCATTTATGAGGCCTTAGAGAAGGTCAGGGTGATTAGGGACAGGTTGGCTACTGCTTACAGTCGGCAGAAGTCTTATGCATATAACAGGAAGCGGCCCTTAGATTTTGATGTTGGTGACCAAGAATACTTGAAGATATCACCCATGAAGGGGGTTATGAGGTTTGGCAGGAAGGGGAAGTTGAGTCCGAGGTACATCGGGCCATACAAGATTCTATAGTTTGTGGATGAGGTGGCCTATTAGTTGGCGTTGCCTGCGGATCTAGATTTTATTCATCCAGTCTTTCATGTCTCTATGTTAAAGAAGTGCCTTGGTGATCCAACATCGATTTTGCCTGTTGAAGGTTTGGGGGTTGATGAAGACTTGTCCTTTGAGGAGGTTCCTGTTGAGATTTTAGACCGGCAGGTAAAGAGGCTGAGAAACAAGCAGGTTGCCATAGTGAAGGTATTGTGGAGGAACCATCTTGTTGAGGGGTCTATGTGGGAGTCCGAGGCCGAGGCCGATATGAGATCCCGCTATCCTTATCTTTTCAGCTCTTGAGGTTAGACTCCTTACTCTTAAGTCTAAGTTTCCTTGTCTCCTCTATTCTTTATTGATATTGCTTGACTGTGTAAAGTACTTATGTTATGATATGACTGGAATTGTACGAGATAATTAGAAGTGTCATTCGGGGACGAATGTTCCTAAGGGGGGGATAATATAACAACCTAAAAATGATTATGGTAAGTAATGCTTAAACGTACCTAGAATGCGTTGATTAGACCGGGTTCACACAGATTGTTGCGCGTAGAACCAGACCTCATAACCTATACACTAGCCTAGCCAACAAACTTGTTGAGTTAGTTAAGCTAGGCAGGTTGGAACCAACAATGTAGGGCACCCGAATTGAAGAGATTCACCCGGATGAGTTATTACCGGACTTGAAAAGGATAATCTTAGGTTTGGAGGGTCTAGGGGTAAAATGGTCTTTTCCAGGCTACGGGTAGTATTGTAATTACCCTAAGTATTTAATTAATTAATTAATTAATTAAAAGAGGAGGGGCAATTCGGGTAGGGTTGGCCAAATTTGACCCTTTTTCGCAAGTTAAGCTTAACCCCGGTTCGATCCTTGGTGGAAGCAATGTTAAATTTATTAATTTATATTAATTATCTGATTTAAGTAAGGGCATAATTAGTAATTTCACCTAAGACTTTAAAAAATCAGTTTTTTATTAATTTATGAGGAGTCCTAGTTTGACTAATTTCTAAACTAAATCTCCTAATCCTAAACTACCACTCATTCTCACATCTCTCTCTACTTTCACCTCACTTGCACGATTATTCTTCAGTATAAGAAAAGAGCAGAACAAAAAAATAAAGAGTTCATCCATACTCAAGAACTTGAACGCTCAAACTCAAAAGCAAGATAAGATTCAAAATAAAAAGCAAAAACCAAATTCTCGACGGATTGTGCTTGTGATTTTGGTGGTGAGACGTCGGCTTAGTGTGTGTGTATGTGGGGGAGGGGTTGGCAGCACATAAGAACATCTTTGAACGACTTCAGGTATGGGTTTTCTTCCCTCTTGGTCCTTTTCCCAAGAGACCCCTAAGGTTCAGTCTATTCAAAATTGAAAACTAAGGTTGTCCCCATTGCATGCCCCTGTCATTAGATCCTTTGAAAGATTCAAGTATGCGTTGGTATGACTTCTGGTAGATGATTTTAGGGCTGGTTGTGATTACGTGTTTGAATGTGTATTCGGAATTATATAGAAATGAAAGAGGTGTTTCGAAAATATGAAGTTCGTTAACTTGTTGGTGCATGTGTGTGCCGTGAATTAGCTACGGTTTGAAGCCTGATATTGACATGTTAAAATGTTATGAATTATGTGGGTGCGAATAAGTTATAAACGTGATGTTCATATGAGTTCAAAGTTGCTGAATTGAATAATAATTCTTGACTGAAAGTAACTTTGAAAATGCATTTAAAGATCTCCCTAAAAACTACTAGAAATGTCTTAATGTTTAACGTGAAAGAGGGTGAGAAAATAGGCTGAAAAAATGTGGCCAAATTCTAGTTTTCTGGAATTTGGTTTCGGGCACACAATGAAGTTTTGGAAACTTGTAAAAAGAACCAAAAAAAATAATGTGAGGTCATTGGGGATCGAACCCGAGACCTCACTGCATGAATATTATATCAAAACTTTAAGTCAAAGAAATGTGGCATGTGGGATTCGAACCCATGTACCTTGATCGAAAACGAATCATAAAAATAAAAATGAGGTGTGTGGGGTTCGAACCCACAACCTCTCGGTCTAACATGAGGAAAAATTAAAATAAAATAAAAATAAGGTATGTGGGAATCGAACCCACAACCTCTCGGCCGAATGAAAAGAATTAAGGAGAAAAAAATAAAGTGGGGCTATGGGGGTTCGATCCCACACTCTCTCGGTCAACACGAAGAGAGTTTAAGGAAAAAGGAAAATAAATTAACGTAGGTGTGGGGGTTCGATCTTCGAACTCCTAAGCATAGACGTCTGAGGAAATTGGGGAAAAAGGAAACAAAAGAAAGTGTAGGTGAGGGGATTCGAAATCGGGTCCCCTAGCCGAGAATAAGAAATCAGAAATAAATAAATAAAAACATAAGTGTTGTCCAAGGGATTCGAAATTGGGTTCCCTTGCCTAATTCCATATTGACACATAAGTCATACGTGAATAAATGATTAAACGAATGCTTCCTTAAAGGATCAAAACTGAGATCTTGGAATACTTATAAGATGCATAAGTCTTGTACCACATAACCTTATGAATCACTTAGATGAATTACGAATGAAGCCTCATGGCTTGTATGTATGGATCCATAAGTCCAGTATACGTTTATAAGTAAGTGAACCTAAGAGGTTATGTAATGAACGATGTGACCCCAGAAGCGTTAAGTAAGAGTGTGAAACACCCTAAAAGGCCAATTTCATTGGCATATGATGAAATGAACATTCACGTAAAAAGGGGTGAGAAATTATGAAGGGCAAATGTGCTAAGGCTAATGAATGTGGTGACAACATGATAAGAGGCTAATGTGAAATATGAGAGCAATCTCAAATGAGCCTATGTAAATGTTATCAAAACGTACTCACCTATGAGAGTGTAAAGTTAATGAAGAGACCAGTCTCTATGAACACTCTAATGAAAGTATTAAAGTTAATATATATTTAATACTAATGATGAGATGAGAAATCATCTAATGATCTATGATGTACTCATGCTAGAATCCCGCTTCTATGATGTATGAGATGAATGTAATGGAACTTTATACTGAGCACCGATAGGCTAGCTTTGAGTGGCGATTCCTTCTTTCGGGAAGGCAGAGGTTCGTGTAATTCTCATGAGATGAGATTGTCCGTCCAGACGGGTATGGGTCTCCTTATATCTCCTAGTCTTTGAACCTATGCAGCCAACTAGGGATCTAGCAGGGTTCAATTCCCTATATACACTAACATGTTTTGGTTTCACTTTGGCCGGTGATTCCACTTCTTTTTGGTGTGGGGTAGACACAGGATTTCATGGAGCTCACATGATCTATGTCGGTTAAAGTTAAAGTTCCCAAAGAAAGAATGAGGCTAGCCTCATGTTTAACACACAATGAAATGAACGATACCAAAGGTGTTTGGGTAGGATCATCAAGAGGTGAACTAGACTTATGTAATGACACTAGGTCATTCTTGGTCATTGCACAGTGAACCCGATGAGAGTCTTAAACTACATCCTAGGTATAGCTGGTATTGCACCAGTCTATGAATGAATGAAACGAATGAAAATGAAGTATGCATGAATGAATGAAGCAGAATCTATGTTTGCTAAAGAAGGCTCCCTAGTTGAGGTCCCATATGTTGAGCCCTCATTTTGGGAAATCCTAATGATAAGTCCATGATTCCAGGGTCTCATGGCATATGAACGAATGAAATAAAATATGATATGTGATCTATGCAATATGTTATGTACTATATGCAATATGTTATGTGCTATATGCAATATGTTATGTGATGTGTGCATTATGATACATTTGATGATGCATGTTACTCTCATGGCATGACTTTCCTAATCTGATTTTGGCAAGTCCACTGACTTGACTTTCCACAACTCATATCGTTAGGAGAGAGCTATTCTAAATCATGCATGTCCGTGGTGTGTGCTTGCATATACCCATACTTAGCACAAGTGTGTACTAATTCCATACATTTATCTACTTTTAGGTACAGGTGCAGCTGGATGTTAGAGCTTACGAGTCGATGCAGAAGTTATCCAGACGTGGAGCTTTCATGTGAATTTGGTAGGCCCTCAGGCTTTCGAGGATGCTCACTGATTTATTCTAGCGTAGACCTAGGCATGAGCTAGTGGAGTATGTTCCACTAGAGTTTCTTACTTATTTATTTCAGACGTAGTATTGGTGCCATTTTGGCAACATTATATTTATGCAGTTATGAACTATTTCCTTCATTTGAATATCTCATTATTAGATGGTTGTGGTGAACTGATGAAATATATTGCAATTCTTACTATGAAGTCTATGTATACTTCAAAGCAAACAAAAGTTTTAAATTTTCCGCTAAAATTAACTTATACGATGTAATGATGACGTATGTAGGCTTGTCTGCGACCTCTGAGAGGTCAACGATACCGGTTTCGACTAGGGTCTAGATCCGAGTCGTGACATACCACCTACACTTTTAGGGATAGAAAAAATATTTGTAAATAGTACATTAGAATGCACTAAGTATGGTGTAATGCATAAAATCATGCTAAACGGATATTTGTATCAAACATGCTCTTTTTAATAAATCTTCATAACATAAGTATAAGAAACGCCTTAAACACCAAATATCACATATGTCACATTTCAAGTAATTCACATAAGAGAAGTATCAATACTTCATCCATATAAGCATATAACACTCCAACAAAAGGCTATCCTAAGACTTACTTAAGTAAGACAAGAAGAGACCTCCCATACACCCTCTCCGAGCCTGCCCAAATAATCCTTAACACTACCTAATATAAAATCATACTCTACATAGCATTCAACTAACCACCTAAGGTTACTCTAAGATTCACTTGAATAAAACATGAACAGACCGCCGATACACCCTCTTAAAGTCTACTTAAGCAACCCTCAAAGATACCCAAGATAGGATACTTTTATTCAACCTATGTTTATTTAAGTCACTAAGTCATCTAACAGATATTACATCAACTAAAGACTTCACATAATGGTCTTGGAAAGACCTAGGGAACCTACACCTTAGCACCTTCAAAGCCTACTCGTGCCATGTCTAGATAGCGTCCCATTCCACTACATAAACATTGTAATACTTATCCAATACTATAATGTCTCCCATATTATGAGAATAGGCAATAACCAATATACACCATACTAGCTAGGCATGGAATCCGAAGTCAACCTTACTCCGATGGAGGGTGTTCTACTTGCCAATGGTAGAACTAGGACACTTTCCATGTAGGCATATGGTGAAGGAATATCATCGGTTTCTTTGTACTCTAGTCTCATCATAACTAGAACCACTCCCAAGCATACTTACTCAGTTCTAGCCTTTGTACTCATAGAGTAATTCAATCAAGGGCATATGAAGAGGTATCGTATAGTAGTCACAACCAAATAAAAATACACCTTACCAAAGAGGGTCTACTAGGGCTGCCATACAATGGTTACTAAGACAGATCAATAATTTTCCTATGGATGATTTCATGTCGTTACAACCAACCAACCCCTAACTCCATCATTCACACAAGAAGGATACCATTATGGCTTTTAACTTCAAGGAAATCATAACCTCCGATCTTGGTTGAACGTTCCATATAAATGACCATCTTAACTATGTTGAAGGTTATATTTCAATCATACATATACATACAAGACAAAGATGCTTTAGCCTCATAAGTCAACAGTCATACAAACAATTTTCATATATCAATTAAAGAGACTTAGGTCTACTGCACAAGACACACACATATTTCATCTCATCACATATGGCATAACATTCGAGAAGCACATAGGGACAACCAAGTCATCTATGAGTCACCCCATTAATCCCTATAGAAACCTTAACACACTTCATCACAAGACTCATATAGTCAATTAGGAAGCATCATACTTCAGCATCAAGTACACACACCTAAAGACATCACTATAGTTTGTCATGATCACCTATAATCAAATAAGAGAACACATGATTTCACTTTACACATATACATAACAAAAGTCATACTTCACTTGATCAACATCACAAGTCATCATATGATAATATCACAATTCACGAATGAAATGCCTACAAGACTACATTCTTCACAAGTATATCACACAAGCACCACTAACATTAGTGGAGCATACAAAACATCACAACTCAAGACCTATACTAAACAATATAGAAGCGTTTAGGTCAATATACAACCATTCCAACATCAACACCTCAAATCTATAGCGAATTCATCCAATCCAATACACAAAGGCTCTTACCAATATCCATAATCACCAATTAAAACAAATAATAAAACTATATAATGATTCAATACAATGCAATATCAATTTTATTAATTTGGGACAGCCTACAGACAATTCTAACATGCTTCTTTCATAATTCAATAGCCCAAAGAAATCTATACGATGATTTAATACCATTAAGCCTTAACCAAATCACCAACATTAGAGCTAAAATAAGGAAATCATGATTTCCATAGGTACATGGAGTTTTAGACTTAGAATAATCAAATTAACATCAATTCAATCATAAATCATTGATTGATGCAAGAACCCATGTCTAGATATAAATTTAGAAATTCATACTTTGAGAATGTCTTGAGAAACCACTTTGAAGTTTGGCTCCTTGAAGTAAGAAGATTCAAGGATGTAAACCATACCTTAACTGATCATTTACCACTTTTTGTGTGGATTATGATGAATATTGTATGATCATGTTTAGAAGGAAATGTCATAAATGATGGTGGTTATATGAAATGATTTCTCACATATATACACACATGAATGACTAAATCAAGCTAATGAAAATGTAATGACTGTGGGTCTATTGAAAGGTTTTCTCAATAGAACACTAATGAATGAATGGGGTATTTTGGTGTGGACAATCTTCATGAATAGAGATGTAGTGTCTAATAACAACTTCAATATTACTAGGAGATTTACAATGAATGAATGATTTGTTGGGATGAGTACTCTTCGTGCGTTCAGATGTATTACTTAGTAATAATCCTTTAACCTATATCTGATGCATGTAAAGAAAATCTAAGACTCCATAGGGATTAATGCTTAGCATAGGGAGGATTTGAGAAGTGGTGGATACTCCTTGTGAGTATAGATGTAGTATCTAAAAGCAACCTCTTGAGATGGGTGGTCTTAGTTAGTTAAAATGTAGTACATATAAGCAATCTCCTTATCCCTTAAGTACGCGCCAACATAGGACTAGCAAGTGGTGTTCCACATAAAGGCTAAAAGAATGACCCTACCTTAGGCAAGTGGGGATCCCTCATTCGGTAGGGATTAATACACGGATTCCATGTTAAGCTTCATGGTGTATGTCAGTTAAATATATCCCCCACAAATGAATTAAATGAACTAGGTCTTTCTAAGGGTGTACTACTTAGGGTAGGTGGTCGAATAGGATGCAATCTATGCATTGCAGAAGTAGGCATTTGGAGAGATTATTTGTCTGTTCTTGTAATGATAATGAATGAATGGGTTACTATATGATGTTAATGAAGTAAGTTGACTTTATGTTTAATCATAATAAAGCATGTTAGTCGTATGTCTAATGTTAATGAAGGTTATGTTGACTTGTTGAGTTGTAATGAGAAGGAAGTGTCCTTATCTTTGGTAGTCTTAAAGAATATTTAGGTTTGAATTGAAGTGGTTGTATGGGCAGTCTCTTCGTGTATTACCTAGGTGGATCTTAGGATAACTTTGGATAGGGTGTCTGAATGTTAATGGGCGATTTGATGATTATTATTATTGTAAGGACCCTAAAAATGAATTAAGGTGCTTAGAGCCTTAAATATGCCTAAAAGGTTAATAATGTGTTAATTAAGTGTTTCATATCATGTATGCTTTATTTGAAGTGATTTGGATGTCAAACGTCCAATAACGTCCCATAATGTTTGAAAGTTAGTCTTGAGACGTGCTTGTGTGTCTTAGTGTGTGTTGGACTGTTTTACGTGTTCATTTTGGTTGAAATTGATCTGAGAGGTCCCAAAAATGTATACGACTGTATTTTAGTTGGAAATGTCCGGGAACGACTCCCCAAGGACCACCCAAGCAGTCCTTGAAGAGGACCCAAAGGCTGTCTAAACACTGCCTTGGTAGTGTCAATCGAAGAGCCTAGCAAACGACGAACCGTACTCTAGGTGAAGCCCCGTCGATGGGAGCGTAGGTCAATACTTATCCGTGAGAGATAAAGACCCTAACTTGTAGCGTAAGTCACCATCTACGGAAGGACCGTACGGCCCCGTCGTTCAAACGATGGTCCGTCAGTACCAACGTAGATGGAACTTGCAACTCTGCAGCATGCACGCCATGCTAAGCGGTGAATGGGAAATTCACCCCACGTCCTAGATATACCCTATTTAGTTATTTTATCTATTTTAGGGTTAAAAGGAACAAAACCCAATTCCCAATTATATCTTCAAAAATTAGACTTCCCTCTCAAAATAAAACCTCTCTAGAATCCTCCATTGGAGATGAAGCTCATGAACAACCCTGGTGATGGATTCTCAAGCTCTATTCTTCATGTTTTCGTGTTCTTCTAAAGGAATAAGGTATGGTGATCCTTCATCCTTAGTTATCCATTCATCTAAGGAGTTCCTTCCAATGTTTCAAAGATAATTCTTGATCAAATTGTATATCTTTCAGTCTAGCCATGGGTTCTTTCTCAAATTGATTTCAAAAGCATGTTTATGATGAACTGTTAATTAGCTACTGTTTTAAGGATTATTTTCAATCCAATTTCATGATACACCCATGTTCATCTACACATTCCAATTTAGACTATACTTTGGGTAATGTGATCTTGATCTTATGATGATGGAACTATAATTTCGTTTATGTTATGGTACTTTTTGCTACCTCCTTATATGTGAATTATTGATGAATTGTAAGAATTGATACATGATGATCAAAGCTTAGAGACATTGTAACTTATCCCTATTTCCTCTACTTTTCAATATAATTGATAGTTTAGTTGGTCTTGAATGGCATTGTGTGGTATGGTCAACTTATGGTGGCTGCGTTTACTTTCTTATCGATCATTATACATGTTGATCATGGACTTGAAGGCAAGTTTGTGAACTATGAGGTGTGGTTCTGATGATCACAATGTGAGGTATTCTGCCCAGTCTCCGATGCTAGTTCATTATCTAGGTTACATTGATGATGTGATGTCCATTGAATGAAGTTGTTAGGGTTAGGTATGGTTTAGGTGTTTCCATTGATGAAGGTCTAATTATGAATGACCCCTACCTATGTACCCGTATATGAAGGTGTGATCTTAGCCAATGTTAGGAGTCTTGGATGCAAATGTTGAAGTGTCTTGTGTCCTATGCTATTATGTGGTGTGTGGTCTATGCTATGTGCATTGTGGTCTTAAGAGGGTGGCTGCGTCAATGGTATGTTGATATCCATTATGTGATCTTGTTGACCAATGTACACATACTCACACCTCATGCATGCTTATGAGTAGTATAGGTTCATGGTGTCTAATGAAAGGATAATTCCCATATGCACTATTAACTACTACTATGCATGTAAAGTATATGTCAGTGAAGTATGATATGTATCTTAACAATGATGACTTGATAAGAGTACTAGTGTAGGAAAGAGTATGTGACTTTGCCTATACATTGCACATGTCTACCTTTATAGATGGTTCCTAGGAGATTACTCTATGTACATAAATATGAATTCATGATTAATCTATGAACATGAAAGTATGTGATATGGTGATGTATGAATATGTGTAGTGTCCTCTCTTTTCCGCTTTCTAAGGAATGTCAAGCCTGTCTATTTATGTATCCTCTGTTCATGAATCGGATATGCGCTGGGACCCCTTCCTTGATGAGGATTGCTAAAATGTTTCTTTTTACAGAAAAAGACCGGGTTTCTAAGCTCGATGTGGGAAGTGGAGGTTTTGGAGACAGGCTACCTGAGCTCTAAATGTGTTTATATGAAAGGGTTGCTCATATATGTACACCTATACACTTATGCATGAATGTAGTGAAGTATGAACATGTGTTATTCAAGAGTGTTTATGTGAAAGGTCTTCTCACATACATGTACACACACATGAAGGCATGTCTATGATACATGTATGATGATCTAGTAAAGAGGGGGTCTCTTGAAGGGTGTTCTCAATTGTATCCCAAACTAGATGGTGCTTGAATATGCTATGTCCATGTGAAAGGTATTCTAACATGATTTAGGTCGAAGAAATGACCTTCTCATATATGACCTATGAACTAAGAATATGAGGGGTTAATTCTCCTAAAGACTACTTTTAGAGTAATGTTAATAAAGGCTTTTCAATAATGGGAACCTAGGTTAGAGGCGAGTGAACTTGATGATAGGGGGTGTCCCTTCCCAAATAGGAAGGTAGGTTCACCAAATTCCTCACGAGGTGGATAACTACAATTCCTTACTAGGCATAAATAGGGTTTCCATATATGCCTCCAAGTTCCATAAACTATGTTGCCCCATAGAATCTAGCAAGTGATATTACCTAATATGCTAGTATGATGTTAATGTTCTACCTCGGCAAAGTAGAGGGCCTTCTTTCTATGTGAGGTTCTACAATACCGGATTCCATGTTTAGCACCCATGGTCTTAGTGTCAGTTAAGGTTATAGTTTCCCTAAAGTAAAATGGACAATGAAAGTAATGTAATGAAACCTAACTAAGATAACCTAAGGGAAGTTACTTAGGATAGGTGAGAGTAATGAACTTGCCTATGCATTGCACAAGTAGCTCTTGAAGGGAATTCTAGGAAGGGTTTCTATATGTATATGTATATGTTTATGTTCATTATGCATGACATTGTAGTGTTGTCTACTTGTTATGGTGTATGCATGGTATGAGTCCTATTGAGTCTATATGATGAGGTCTTACCTTATATGCATAATGTTGTTCTTATTGACTCTATGATGAAGGTCTTACTTGGTATGCATGAAGTTGTCTATACTTGCCATGTTAAATAATGAGGTAAATGTTAAGTATTGTAGTCTCCTTGTAGGTTTACTTAGTATGTGTGAGGTTATGGGGCTTCACTTGTACATTGCACTAGTAGTCTTAGATTGGGATCATTAGTAGAGTCTTACTATGTTTCTATGAAGTAAAGTACACGTATGTTATTGTTCACTATTACCTCTTATGTTGACATTGGTAGTATTAACTTGTATGTTATCTTGGAATAAGTCTTAATAAGCTTCATGCAATATGTTGAGTTGTATGTGAAGGTTGTAGTGTGATGATATGTTATGCCTCTATGTATATGTATATGTGTTTGGTGTTAATGAAAGTTATGTAAATGTTTCACCTTGGTGGCCTTATGGTGATGCTTGAGTTTAAATGGTGGAATTGGACACTATTCATGCATTGCACCAAGTATCACTAGAGGGTTAAATGGGGGTTAATTACGTAAGGTAAAAGAAGTATAATGTCATGAAATTCTTAATGATCTTTAGATGATTTATTGAATTTCATGTGATGTTATTTATATTTTCTATGCGCCTATGTGATGTATACGTTCTATGTTGTTCTTACTGTATCAAGGTTTTCCGTTTTACCAAAAGGCATGATGCATGGTTTTCTAACAAAAAATGTCCTCTCGAAATGCATGTTTTGCATGTTAGCCATACTTAGCGCATTCTTGTACTAACACCATTCTTCTTCATCTTTTTTATACAAAGTGTAGGTGGTGATGGCTAGAGGAAGTCTCTTAAAGTGAAGGGCTTGGATAGCTTATCCGATTTCAAGAAAAGGGGTCCTTGAGTTCAAGGATTTCCTATGTTATGTTTTATTCAAAGTTTTGTAATAGTTTAGATTATTATGTTATGTTGTTAAGGGTCGTGTACCTAATCTACTCTAATGATGTTGAGTCTAAGATGGCAAAGAGTCTTCGAATCTAACTATGTATTATGATATTTTATATATATATATGAATTGATGATTCTAGAATATGATGCGCTATGAAAGTTTAAAATTTCCACTAAATTTCCTATGACAACGTGATGAATGATAAATATGGGCTTGTATAAGTCCTCCGAGAGGTCAAGTACGCCATGTTACTTCTAGGGGGTGCTCCCCGGTCGTGAAAAATGTGGTGTCAGACCATGATGTTAGAAAAGTGCTTTTAGGGTCTAATGTCTCATATCGCCACACCTTGTAGAGTTTCGTTCTTTGATGGTGAGTCGCGAGACATCTATGAGCGAGAGGCTATTGGAATATAGAGTTTCCTTATTTGTTATTCTCATGTTGTGCCATAGAACTTAACTTTATATGATCACTCTTTTTTGTTGTCTTGTCCGGTGGTCTTTTAGATGTGATTGCTTGGAGGAGATGATATCTCTATGCTTGAGGGAGAAAATGTGAGTTTTGATGCTTGTATTTTTTTTTGTTTTTTGATGAGTATGTATGAAGATGAATTTTGATGTATCATGATGTGATTCCATTTATGGAAAAATATGTAATTAAGGTGAAATGGCATGTTGTTTGAATATTTATGTTATGGTATGGTTATAGCTTGTTAAAAGTTGTTATAGTTGAATTGACTTCCTTTTTGAAATAATAACTTGCTTTATGAGTATGCATGATGGTAGTATATTGTTATGGTTTAGGGTTGAAATGCTTTGAAAGAAATGGGTTAAATACATAAAAGATGCATGTTGCTTTTATATATGTGTAACGATTCCATGTTGCCTTTTTATAGGTGTAGATTCTTCATAGTTGCCTTGTTTGGATTGGAGTCTCTTGTATAGGCTTGATCCTAGAAGTGAAGCTAGTGTGCTTACATTGTAGGGTTATAATGTCGGTGGGAATGACCTAGAAGTTACCTTACCCTAGTATTGAAAGAAAAGAAAGAGGCCTTATGGCTCAGTCTCCTCTATTGTTTCCCTAAGGTTTTCATGACCCTTAGTATTCATGTTATAGTTGAGACCTTATCTAGTTGGGTAGTGTGACATAATTTGATTGTTATGGATTTCCACTAGGTGTTGATCTTAAAGAAATGATGATGCTTGAGGTATTACCCCTTGATGTTTGAGTTAGTAGGCTCCTTAATAATAGATTAGGAGTAAAAACAAACCTTTTTATGTGCAGAGTATATAGGTTGGCCTTGAATTTCCTTGACCTTGGTGTTTAAGGGCATGATGTGTTTAGGATAACCCCAGGTGGGGGATAATATGCCTAGATGGCGAGTTTTAGAGTGCCCTTGATGTTCCTATGTTGAGTTCTTTTGAACTTGTCTATGTTGAAAATCAATTTTAGGTGATATGGATGGAGGGTGTGCTTAAGCTTAGATCCAAAGAGTGGGATGATATGCTTAGTTATTAAGGTTGGTGAGTTAAAGTTCTCCTAAGGCTGAGTCAAGTTGCTCTTAAATGGGCTTACCATAAGTGGGGGATGCAAATGTGAGTAGTAAGATTGTATATATTCCTATCTTTTCATTCTATTCTTACTTAAGTTTTAAACAAAAGAGCTCCTAGTAACTTGTTCATGATAGGAGTCTAGAGAATAAGTATAAGTTGCATGATCTCCATATGTCCTGCATGTTATAATTGATACTATGTTCTGCATGTTTCGAAGATTCTAAATTGAATGAAAAAGGATTGTTGATCTAATTCATGTTTTCTCATTTTTGTGGTGCATCTTTATGTGTTAAATGCGCATTAGACTTCATGAGATGGTCAACGAGCATGCTTGATCTCACTTATAATGTGTAGTATTTTAAGCCATTAATGTAAAATTGAGTCTACTTTAAATGAAAGATGATGAGTCTCTTGAAAATTTGTGACCTTTATGACTTGGAAAGTGTTAATGTAGGCTCACTCTTGAGAATTGATAGTGTGTTTAGCTAGTGCTCTTGGTGTGTGCCTATAAATTGCAAGAATTTCCCAAATTTATGCATGTTTATGAAGACTATTGTCATGCTAGAAATTGAAATTTTGTGAAATGACTTCATATTTTGTGATGTGTGGGTGTGATTTACCATTTTTACTTCATTAGGAATGAAATATGAGCATGCTTTGGTTAAAAAGTTGAGAAGTTCTCATTTAAATAAATTGACCTTTGTGCATTGCTTGTGTATGAACTCATGAAGACATGTAAGTGTGTCGAGGAGAATGCTATCCCTCCATAAACATAAATAAGCATGGTAAGGTTGAGTATGGCCTTCATGGCACTATTTCTAAAGGAAAAGGATCCTTGTTGATCTACTTGACTCAAGTCTATGTGCATTGAAGTATGTGTTTCTTGAGTGATGTTGAACTTTCCTATGTGTGACTTAAAGGTTGTTGCTTAATGATCTCTTAATGAAAGAAGATGTAAAGACCATGTCATGATTAGGATAAGGATGTTCCTTCTATGAACTTGAGAAGAGACTATGTGTTTGATGCATTAAGAGTGAGTGAATAAAGGTTTTTGCTTACTTGTGTGCATTGAGTGCAAAATGGTAGGAAAGGTGGTGTCCCTTGTAAGTTTGGTGCATAGAATTCTATGTTATGGTGTGTTTAATGTTGTGAGATTCTCTATGAGTCATTGAAGTCTTTGATGTGTTTGAAACATTCCAAGTGTCATTCGAGGAAGAATGTTCCCAAGTGGGGGATATTGTAAGGACCCTTAACAAGAATTAAGGTGCTTAGAGCCTCATATGTCCCTAAAAAGGTTGTTATTGTGTTAATTAAGTATTTTTTAAAATGTATGACTGATTTGAAGTGATTTGGAGGTTAAATGTCCAAGAACGTCCATGACGTTTGAAAGTTAGCCTTGAGACGTTCTTGTGTGTCTTAGTCTCTCTTGGCATTTTGTACGTGTTAATTTTGGTTTAAATTAATGTGGGAGGTCCCTAACATTTATACGAGTGTATTCATATTGTAAATGTACATGCACGACTCCCCAAGGACCACCCAAGGTATCCTTAAGGAGGATCCAAAGGTTGCGTAGGCAGTGTGAATCGACGAGCCAAGAAAAAACAGACCATACTCGAGGTGACACCCCGTCGATGGAGGCGTAACTCAACACTTAGCCATGTGAGCTTAATCCCCCAACTTATAGTCTTAGTCACCATCTACGGAAGGACAGTACAGCCCCGTTGTTCAAACAATGGTCTGTCAGTCCCAACATAGATGGAACCTGCAACTATACAACATGTACAGTGCCATGCGAAGGGGTGAATGGGAAATTTACCCCACTTCCTAAATAAAACCTACACAGTTATTTTATCTATTTTAGGGTATATTAAGTTTGTTAAAAATAGCAAAACCCAATTCCCAATTCATTCTTAAAAAAATAGACTTCCCTCTCAAAACAAAACCTCTCTAGAAACCTCCATTGGACATGAAGCTCAAGAACATTCATGGTGATGGATTCTCAAGGTTTCTTCTTCAAGTTTTCGTGGTATTTTAAATCAATAACTTATGGTGATCCTTGATCCTTAGTTATCCATTCATCTAAGGAGTTCGTTCCAATGTTTTCGATGAAAATTCAAGATCAAATTGTATATCTTTCAATCTAGACATGGGTTCTTTCTCAAATTGATTTCAAAAGCGTTTTTATGATGAATTGTTTATTAGCTACTATTTCAAGGATAATTTGCAATCAAATTTCATGGTGAACCCATGTACTTCACTAAATCCTAATTTAGACTACATTGTGGGTAATGTGATCTTGATCCTATGATGATGGAATTATGATTTCGTTTATGCTATGGTATTTTTAGCTACTGCCTGATATGTGAATTGTGATGATTGGTCAATGATGATCAAATCTTATAGAAATTGTATGTTGGCCTTATTTCCTCTACTTTTCTATAGAATTGATAGTTTAATTGGCCTTGAATGGCATTTTGTGGTACGGTCCACTTATGGTGGCGGTGTTTACTTACTTGTCAATCATTAATGTATGGTCCACTTATAGTGGCGGTGTTTACTTTCTTGTCAATCATTATATATGTTTATCATTGCCTTGAAGGAAAGTTTGTGAACAATGAGGTGTGGTTATGATGATCACAATGTGAAGTATTATGCTTAGTCTCCAATGCTAGTACATGATCTAGGTTACATTGATGATGTGATGTCCATTGAATGAAGTTGTTATGTTTAGGTGTAGTGTAGGTGCTACCATTTATGAAATGCTAATGATGAATGACCCCTACCCATGTACCCCTATATGAAGGTGTGATCTTAGCCAATGTTAGGAGTCTTGGATGAAAATGTTGAAGTGTCCTATCAAATATGCTATTATGTTGTGTTTGGTGTATTCTTGAATGTGCATTGTGGTCTTAAGAGGGTGTCTAACTAAATAGTATGTTAATAGACATTATGTGATCACGTTGACCAATGTACACACACTCACACATTATGCATGCTTATAAGTAGTATAGGTTCAGGGTGTCTAATACAATGATAATTCTTATATTCACTAATATCTACT
Organism: Solanum sitiens; assembly: GCA_016801875.1. Taxonomy (NCBI): domain Eukaryota; kingdom Viridiplantae; phylum Streptophyta; class Magnoliopsida; order Solanales; family Solanaceae; genus Solanum; species Solanum sitiens. The sequence continues at coordinate 1,495,773 of JABWTJ010000199.1, forward strand.
ACGATGCATGTAAAGTGTATGTCCATGAAGTATGACATGTATCTTAAGTAGGATGACTTTATAGGTGTAGTAGTTTAGGCAAGGGTATGGACATTGCCTATAAATTAAGTAGGATGACTTTAATAAAGGTTTTTCAATAAAGGGAACTTAACTAAGAAACGAGTGAACTTGATGATAGGGTGTATCTCTTCCCAAATGGGAAGGTAGGTTCACCAAAGTTCTCACGAGGTGGATAACTACAATGCCTTAATAGGCATAAAGAGGGTTTCCATATATGCCTCCAAGTTCCATAAACTATGTTTCTCCATAGGATCTAGCACCTCGTATGCTAGCATGATTTTAATGTTCTACCTTGGCAAAGTAGAGCACCTTCTTTCGGTGTGAGGTTCTACAACACTGGATTCCATGTTTAGCACCCATGGTCTTACTGTCGGTTACGGATATAATTTCACTAAAGTAAAATGGACAATGTAAGTAATGTAATGAACCCTAACTAGGATAACCTAAGGGAAGCTACTTAGGATAGGTGAGAATAATGAACTTCGCTATGCATTGCACTAGTAGCTCTTGAAGGGAGTTGTAGGAAGGTGTACTATATGTATATGTTTATGTTTATGTTCCTTATACATGAAATTGTAGTGTTGTCTACTTTTTATGGTATATGCATGGTATGGGTCCTATTGAGTCTATATGATGAGGTATTACCTTATATGCATAATGTTGGTCTTATTGACTCTATGATGAAGTTCTTACTGGTATGTATGAAGTTGTCTATACTTGTCATGTTGAAGTATGAAGTAAATGTTAAGGATTGTAGTCTCCTCGTAGGTTTACTTGGTATGTGTGAGGTTATGGGGCTTCACACGTACAATGCACTAGTATGCTTAGATTGGGATTATGAGTAGAGTCTTATGATGTTCTTATGAAGTAAAGTCCAATTATGCTATTGTTGACTATTGCCTCTTATGTTTTCATTGGTAGTATTAACTTGTATGTTATCTTGGAATAAGTCTTATATGAGGTTCATGCATTATGTTGAGTTGTATGGGAATGTTGTATTGTCATGATATGGTATGCCTCTATGTATATGTATATGTATTTGGTGTTAATGAAGGTTATGTGAATGTTTCACCTTGGTGGCCTTAAGGTGATGCTTGAGTGTGGATGGTGGAATTGGACACTATCCATGCATTGCAACAAGTATCACTAAAGGGTTACTTGTGGGTTAATGGCTCAACGTAAAAGAAGTATAATGTCATGAAACTCTAAATGAGCTTTAGATGAGTTATGTGACTTCATGTGATGTTATGAATAGCGTCCGTGCCTATGTGATGTATATGAGTTATGTTGTTTTTATTGTATGCATGTTTTAAGATATTTTACTAAAAGGCATGATGCATGTTTTTTTAACCAAATGGCCTCTTTTAAATGAATATTTTTGCATTGTTTTCATACTCAGTGCATTCTTGTACTAACACCATTCTTCTACCTCTTTTTACACAAAGTGTAGGTGGTAATGGCTAGAGGATGTTTCTTAAAGTGAAGGGCTTGGATAGCTTCCCCAAGTTCATTGAAAGGGATCATTAAGTTGAAGGATTTCCTATATTATGTTTTATTCAAATTCATGTAATAGTTTAGATTATTATGTTATGTTGTTAATGGTCGTGGCCCTAATCTACTCTTATGATGTTGAGTCTAAGATTGCAAAGAGACTTAGAATCTAACTAAGTATTGTTATATTTTATATATATATGAAGTGATGATTCTATCATATGATGTGCTATGAAAGTTCTAAATTTTCTGCTAAATTTCGTATAACAGTGCGATGAATGATAACTATGGGCTTGTATAAGACCTTAAAGAGGTCAAGTACGTTGTGTTACTACTAGGGGGTGCTCCCAGGTCGTGACAAACGTGGCATTAGACCATGAGGTTATAAAAGTGGTTGAAGAGTTCAAAGTCTCATATTATCACATCTAGTAGAGTCTCGTTCATCGATTGTGAGTCGCGACACATCTATGAGCGAGAGGCTATAGAACGATAAAATTTCCCTTCTTCGTTATTCTCGTATCGTGCCATACAACTTAACTTTGTATGATCTCTCTCTTATGTTTTCTTGTCCGGTAGTATTTTAGATGTGATTGCTTGGAGAAAATGGTATCTCTATGCTTGAGGGAGAAAAGATGAGTTTTGATGCTTGTCTTGATTTTATGGTTTGATGAGTATGTGTGAAGATGAATTTTTATGTATGATGATGTGATGACAATTATGGCTATATATATTATTTAGGTGAAATGACATGTTGTGTGAACATTTATGTTATGGTATGCTTATAGCTTTTTAAAAGTTGTAATGGTTGAATTGAGTTCCTTTTTGGAATAATGAGTTTCTTTATGAGTATGCATGATGGTAGTATAATATTATGGTTTAGGGTTGAAATGCTTTGTAACAAATGTTGTAAATAGCTAAAAGATTCATGTTGCTTTTATATATGTGTAATGGTTCCATGTTTCCTTTGTATAGGTGTAGATTCTTCATAGTTGTCGTGTTTGGATTGGAGTCTCATGTATAGGATTGATCCTAAAAGTGAAGGTAGTATGCTTACCATGTAGGGTGATAATGTGGGTGAAATGATATAGAAGTTACTTTACCCTAGTATTTAAAGAAAAGAAAGAGGCGTTATGGCTAAGTCTCCTCTATTGTTTCCCCTTAGGTATTCATGGTATAGTTGAGACCTTATGTGGTTGGGTAGCATGAACTAACTTGATTGTTATGGATTTCCTTTAGGTGTTCATCATATAGGAATGATGATTCTTGGGGTATTACCCCTTGATGTTTGAGTTAGTAGGCTCCTTAATAAGAGATTTGGAGTGAAAACCCTCAATGATGTTAAACATTTTTATGTAAGGAGTATATAGGTTGGCCTTGACTTACCTTGACCCTGGTTTTTAAGGTCATGATGTGATTAGGGTTACCCCAAGTGGGGGAAAATGTGCCTACATGGTGAGTTTTAGTGCGCCCTTGATGTTCCTATGTCAATTTCCTTTGATCTTCTCTATGTTAAAAATCATTTTTAGGTGATCTGGATGGAGGGTTTGCTTAAGCTTCGATCGCAAGAGTAGGATGATTTGCTTAGTTATTAAGTTTGGTGAGTTAAAGTTATCCTAAGGTTGAGTTAAGTTTCTCTTAAATGGGTTTACCCTAAGTGGGGGATGAAGATGTCAGTAGTAAGGTTTTAGATATTCTTATATTTTCCTTCTATTCTTACTTAACTTTTAAACCAAAGAGTTCCTAGTAGATTGTCCATGATAGGAGTCTTGCATATAAGTATAAGTTGCATGTTCTCCATATGTCATGCATGTCTTAATTGACACTATGCTATGCATGTTTCGAAGATTCTAAATTGCATGATAAAATGATTATTTTATCGAATTCATGTTTTGTGGTGCATCTTGATGTGTTAAATGTGCATTAGACTTAATGAGATGGCTTAAGGATCATGCTCATATCACTCATAATGTGTGGTGTTTTAAGACATTAATGGAAATTTGAGTTTCCTTTAAATGAATGATGACGAGTCTCTTGAAAATGTGTGAACTTTCTGACTTGGGAAGTGTTAATGTAGGCTCACTCTTGATAAGTGATAGTGTGTTTAGCTAGTGCTCTTGGTGTGTTCCTGTAAATTGCAAGAATTTCCCAAATTGATGCATTCTTTTGAAGACTATTCTAATGCTAGAAATTGAAATTTTGTGAAATGAATTCATATTGTTGAGATGTGTGGGGTGTGATTTACCATTTTGACTTCATTAGGAATGAATCATGAGCATGCTTTAGTTAAAAAGTTGATAAGCTCTCAGTTAAATGAATTGACCTTTGTGCATTGCTTGTGTATGAACTCATGAAGACATGTAAGTTTGTTTAGGAGAAGGACATCACTCCTTAAAAATAACAAAGCATTGTAAGGTTGATTATGGCCTTCATGGAATTATTTCTAAAGGAAAAGGATCCTTTTTGATCTACTTGACTCAAGCCTATGTGCATTGAAGAATAAGTTGTATGTGTGCTTCATCAGTTATGTTGATTTTGCCAATGTGTGACTTAAAGTTTGTTGCATAATGAGATCTTAATGAAACAAGATGTAAAGACCATGTTATTAATATAAGGATTTCCCTCCTTTGAACATGACAAGAGCCTATGTCTTTGATGCATTAAAGAGTGAGTAAATAAACGTTTTTCCTTACTTGTGTGCATTGAGTGCAAAATGGTATGAAAGTTGGTGTCCCTTGTAAGTTTGGTGCAGTGACTTCTATGTGATGGTGTGTTTAATTTTGTGAGATGCTCTATGAGTCATTGAAGTCCTTCAAGTGTTTGAAATATTTCCAGTGTAATTCGAGGACAAATATTCCCAAGTGGGGGATATTGTAAGGACCCTCAACATGAATTAAGGTGCTTAGATCCTCACATGTGCCTAAAAATGTTAATAATGTTTTAATCAAGTGTTTTATGGCATGTATTCTTGATTTGATGATATTTCGAGGTTAAAGTCCAAGAGTTTCCGATGACATTCGAAAATAAGCCTTGAGACATGCTTGTGTGTATTATGGTGTCTTGGCATGTTTTACGTGTTTGTTTTGGTTGAAATTTATGTGGGAAGTCCCTAACATGTATACACGTGTATTTGGGCCGAAAACATCTGGGACGAGTCCCTAAGGACCACCCAATGGGTCTTTGAAGAGGACCCAAAGGCTTCCTAGGCAGTGCCGATCAACAAGCCAAGAAAACGACGGATGTACACTAGGTGACGCCCCGTCGATATGGGCGTAGCTCAACACTTAGCCACCAACTTGTAGTCTGAGTCACCATCTACCGAAAAACAGTACGGGCCCTTCATTCAAACGACGGTCAGTTATTCCCAACGTAGATGGAAACTACAAATCTGCAGCATGCACGTTGCCATGCTAAGGAGTGAATGTGAAATTCACCCCACGTCCTAAATAGACCATATTCAGTTATTTTTATCTATTTAAGGTATATTAAGTTTATAAAAAAGAACAAAACCCACTTCCCAATTCGTTCTTCAAAAATTAGACTTCCCTATCAAAACAAAACCTCTTTAGAAACCTCCATTGGAGATGAAGCTCAAGAACATCCATGGTGATGGATTCTCAATCTTTCTTCTTGAAGTTTTCGTGGTCTTCTACAGGAATAAGGTATGGTGATTATTCATCTTTAGTTATCCATTCATCTAAGCAGTTCCTTCCAATGTTTTTAAAGAGAATTAATGATCAAATTCTATATCTTTCAATCTAGCCATATGTTCTTTCTAAATTTATTTCAAATGTTTTTAAAGAGAATTAAGGATGATTTTCAATACAATTTCATGATGAACCTATGTTCCTCCTAAAATCCCAATTTAGACTATATTGTGGGTAATCTGATCTTGATCCTATGATGGGAATTATGATTTTGTTTATGTTATGGTACTTTTACCTACTTACTTATACGTGAATTGTTGATGAATTGTGAGAATTTATCCATGATGATCAAAGCTTGGAGAAAATTTAGGTTGACCCTATTTCCTCTTTTTTTATATAGAATTGATAGTTGAATTGACCTTTAATGACATTGTGTGGTATGGTCTACTTATGGTGGCGGTGTTTACTTTCTTTTAAATCATTATATACGTTGATCATGGCCTTGAAAGAAAGTTTGTGAACTATGAGGTGTGGTTATGATGATCACAATGTGAAGTATTATGCCTAGTCTCCAATGCTGGTTCATGATGTAGGTTACATTGATGATGTGATGTCCATTGAATGAAGTTGTTTGGGTTAGGTGTGGTTTAGGTGCTGACATTGATAAAGTTCTAATGATGAATGACCCCTAACTATGAATCCCTATATGAAGGTATGGTCTTAACCAATGTTAGGAGTCTTGAATGTAAATGTTTAAGAGTCTTGTCTCTTATGCTATTATGTGGTGTGTGCTCTATGCTTGAATGTGTATTGTGGTCTTACGAGGGTGGCTGCCTCAATGGTATGTTGATATCCATTATGTGATAATGTTTACCAATATACACACTCAAACCTTATACATGCTTATAAGTAGTATAGGTTCATGATGTCGAATAAAAATATAATTACCTGATGGACTAATGTCTACTACTATGCATGTAAAGTATATGTCCATGAAGTATGATATGCATCTTAACAAGGATGACTTGATAGATGTACTATTGTAGGCAAGGGTATGTGACTTTGCCTATACATTGCACATGTCTACCTTGAAAGAATAGTTCCTAGGGTGATTACTCTATGTATATAAATGTGAATGCATGATTAAGCTATGAACATGAAAGTATGTGATATGATGATGTATGAACATGTGTAGTGTCTAAATGTGTTTATATGAAAGGGTTGATCATATATTTACACCTATACACTTATGCATGAATGAAGTGAAGTATGAACATGTGATGGTTTAAGAGTGTTTATGTGAGAGGTCTTCTCACACACATGTGCACACATGAAGGCATGTCTATGATGCATGCGTGATGATCTAGTAAAGAGGGGGTCTCTTGAAAGGTATTCTCAATTGTATCCTAAACAAGATAATGCTTGAATATCTTATGTCTATGTTAAAGGTTTTTTATAGGATTTAGGTTGATGAAAGGACCTTCTAATCTATGACCTATGAGGCAAGCATATGAGGGGTCAATTCACCTAAAGCCTACTTTTATAAATTAATGTTAATAAAGGCTTTTCAATAAAGGGAACTTAGCTTAGAACCGAGTGAACTTGATGATGGGTGTGTTCCTTACAAAATGGGAAGGTAGGTTCACCAAAGTCCTCACGATGTGGATAACTACAATGCCTTAATAGGCATAAAGAGGGTTTCCATATATGCCTCCAAGTTCCATAATCTATATTGCCCCATAGGATCTAGCAAGTTATATCACTTTATATGGTAGCATGTTGTGAATGTTCTACCTTTGCAAAGTAGAGCGCCTTCTTTCGGTGTGAGGTTCTACAACATCGGATTCCATGTTTTGCACCCATGGTCATAGTGTTGGTTAAGGCTATAGTTTACCTAAAGTAAAATGGACAATGGAAGTAAAGTAATGAAATACTACAAGAAAATATAGAATTAGCAACAACTTTTTACCAACAATCATAACTTTTGTTGCTAAATATAAAGAAATTGCAACAACACAATTTAATTGTTGCCATATACCAACACTTTTAACAATGATATTTTTTTATTTCCTAATATCTTAATGTTGTTTCCAAATTTTATAAGCAAATAATTAATTTAAAATATTCATAATTTTGCAACAATACATTGGTACAGTTGTTAATTTTTTTTTATTGTTGGTGACATATTAAACTTTCTCAACAATGTGATTTTAGTTGTGGCCTAAAATAAATTAATCTTTTTCAACTTTAAGTGAAAATAATGGGGGCAATATTTCCCTCCGTATAGTTTTGCCCTTTTTCCCCAAAGTTTCACTCTCTCTCTTTATCTCTCTTAATTTCACATCTAACTATCACCTTCTCCAATTCACTCACACCTTGCAGTAAACATTTTTCACATTTATTCCATGCTTGGAAATACTTGTATGGTAATATTCTTTTCTTCTAATTTTAGTCATAAAATTTTGGTTGTGCCTGCATGGACGTAGAGTCAATCGATTGAGTCGATAACAGCACTGAAGAGAATCACCAGTTGAACACAAAAGTCTGATATTAGCACTCACCCATGGTTATTGCTCACTAGTTGATATATATGCAGTGTAAAAATTCACTTTATATGTGTCATGCTTGTTATGTTATGAGTTGTACTCTTAAATAGATCGCTAATCTTTTTTTCATTGTGTTCTTTAATTGTAACTTTATAAATTTTGAAAATATTAGATTAGCTGTGCTGGTTGTTGACAAGAAAGAATTCAATTTCTTTATTAGAGATCTGGATAACTGTGAGAGATAGCTATTATAAAGAGAAAATTAAAATTGTTGCCAACATTTATTCAAGTAGTTAAAGATAATGTTTGTTGTGTATTTTTATTTTTATAGTTGTACAAGAGAAAGAAGAATGAGTCAAGGAATAAGAATCATGTGGAGAGGATTAGAAAGTTAAGAGAGAAGTAATGTGTGTTTGGAAGATCTTTATTTGATTAGCTTAGTATTTTACTTCAAGTGATTTTTGTTTAATTTCCTTTAAAGTGGTGTGTGTCACAATAGGAGTCATACCGATATATCATGCGTCATTTCATATCTTCTTCTTGATGATAACTATGAAGAAACAAAAATTCTCAAGCACTCCTTGAAATGTCTTGGTCGAATTCACAAAAATAATCATATGAGAAAATTTTAATTTATTGACTTCAACTATAGACATAAATACTTTACTATGTAAAGATATCTATTCACTATAAATTAACATTATGTTTTTACTATTCATAAGAGTTGTTAGATTTATTTTCACTTTCATAAGTCGAATGATCTATCGTAGGAGAGAATTATCATTGCTTTATGTATCAATTTTAAAAATGGCTACTTTTTCCAAGAATATAATTGTATGCTACGACATTGATTTCTCTACAGACACATGCTAAAGCGGCAAAGCTCAGGAATGTATGTTCAGAGTCTCGTGTTGGAGCTTTCTCAAAACAAGAAAGATACAATTGAAACATTAGGATTTGAATTGTTGAATAAGGTTGCAATTCTTTTTTTCTATGAACTTTTGATTAGTGAAATTGATGTTGTCGGACACTTGACAACGAACACGAATATAAGAGGTGATATTTTTTGTTCTATAGTTATTATTCAGTTTTAGGTGAGCCACATCTAATTGGTCTTATAGTTGGAGAAGCAATAGTAAAATTTGAAAATATGTGTCGCCTCTTGTATCTGTTGTGAGTAATTTGGAAGTTTTGAAGAACATATCCTCCAGATCAAGTTAAAGAAATTTGTATGCATGGGGACAAGATCAATTAAGTTATAATTCTTATTTTTTATTAAGTTCAAGTATTTTGCTTGAAATTTATGTTCATAGTCTTGTACAAAGACCAGAGAGTGTTTTATTTCTTCTTTTCAATATATTATTCTCTTGACTAATTGTCCTATTCTAATAAATAAAAGCTTTAATAAGAGGATTATCATTCATTCATCAAAGAAAAAAATTATCTTAAAGCACTAATCAAGTTTCATTTTAGTTTGAGCTAATAGGTGAGATTTTAAGTATGCAATGTTTGTTACAATGTGTTTTTCTTTTGCTGTGATATGGTTTTTTTGGATAAGGATTTGAGTAATAGAGTACATTTTCAAGGTTGATTCATTATTTTATGTGCTTAGTGAATACCCAAATAATAGAAAAAAAATAAAATTCACAACCTATTTTAAAACCCTACAAGAAAGTGTAAACTGTATTTGATTGAGAACATATGATGGGCATTAGTATTTTTTTATTTTACCTACTAAACTAGTGTTGTTGTTTGGTGCTATAAATTAATTGCAAAAGATATGTTATTAGTTTTGTTGGAGTATCACATCTATTGGAGTGCATCTTATGATGTATATAGATCCAAATTTTTTGTTAAACATCAAAATGATTACTCTAGGTATTATTTATGAAAATTTATAATTGAATATATTTTAATGTATACGGTATATGTTTCTAGTAATATTAAAATAAATATTGTTCTTTTATGTTAACATTAGTTGGGTTGTAAAGATTTGAAGATAATATTTCATATGAGTTTGTTGAAGCAACTAATCAGGTAGAGCTATTAATTTGTATTGTCTTTGTTCTTGGTCTAAATTAATCAGCTACAGAACATATACTTATGTGATTTTTACTTGTAGGTCTCACAAAATCTCCAAGAAAAGTTAAAAGCTCATTTTATGTTGCATATTGCAGAACAAATAACGAGGAGGCTTTTGAGAGAAAAGTCTTCACTTGGGAATACAATCATAGAGTTAGAATAGAAGAAATCAAGTGACTATGTGGTCTAATATCTCTCTATTTAGCGTAAATTTTATATTTAAAATAAACTGGAGTAATGTTATAATATATAGCAAGATAGGCCTATGTAGTTATGAAGTTGCCTCTATTCCAATAGTAGTGTGGCAACTTGAAAAACACTTACAAAATTAAATATTCAGTTGTTATTGGAGTTTCAAAGAACCTTATGTATTACTTTTTGTTTTTATTTTTCTTATTTATTTGTATTTAGCTTATATTATATAATATACAAGTAGGAGGTTCTCATTCCATGCATGTTTATGATAAGTTTTGACCTCTTTAGAAGGATATTAATCTCTAAGTAATAAAATTCTAATAACATTACAACTGGAAAATACGTGACCATTAGAATTTTTTCCTGAAGATATTATAATTTTTAACGGGAGATCAAAGGGAGTTAGGGTGTACTTAGTAGTTTTCTATTATGTGAGTCTGTGTTTTTAAAATTTATATTTTTATATTTTATAACTTATTTAATCAAAATATAATTATATTTATATTTTATTTGCAGGATAAACATGCATAATTCGATAGCGCTGCAATACAAGTACTACTGGAAGAAGATATAGATAGATAGATAGATAGATAGATAGATAAAAGTTAAGACATAGAACTATTTAGTTTTTTGGAAGAAGTAAATATTTAATGCATCAATCTTCATATATTGACCTTTTCCGATTTATATAATTTTTAATTTGAAAATTTTATGTAAATATTTGAAAAGAAATATGTATTGTGTATTTAGCAACTATAGTTAATTTTTTGTAAAGGTGTATTGAAAATATTTGATATATTGCAATAACAATTGTTGTTGCTAAAAGCTTTTCTAATAAAATATCAACTTACTTTTGCTTAGTTTTTGCAACAAATAATAATATTGGTAAAAAATTTAATATATGGCAACGTTAGATTTTGTTGCTAAATTTTTTATAAGCAACAATTATATGAATGTAAGGCAACAATATTTTTTGTTGCGTTTGGTCAGTTTTGGCAACAATATATTTTATTGTTGCAAAAACATTTCGCATCAGTGTTTTGCAACAACATGCAACAACTTTTTTATTGTTGCCAAAAGTAATTTTGGCAACAACATCCAATATATGGCAACAAAACTTTTTATTGGGAAATGCCTTATTTCTTGTAGCTAACAACGATAACCTAAGGGAAGTTATTGAGGATATGTGAGAGTAATGAACTTACCTATGCATTGCACAAGCAGCTCTTGATGGGAGTTCTTGGATGGCATTCTATATGCATATGTGTATGTATATGTTTATGTTCCTTATGCATGACATTGTAGTGTTGTCTACTTGTTATGGAATATGCATGGTATGAGTCCTATTGAGTCTATATGATGAGGTCTTACCTTATATGCATAATGTTGGTCTTATTGACATTATGATGAAGGTATTGCTTGGTATGTATGAAGTTGTCAATACTCGCCATGTTGAAGTATGAAGTAAATGTTAAGGCTTGTAGTCTCCTTATAGGTTTACTTAGTATATGTGAGGTTATACGGCTTCACATGTACATTGCACTAGTAGGCTTAGATTGGGATTATGAGTAGAGTCTTATGATGTTCTTATGAAGTAAAGTCCAATCATGATATTGTTGACTATTGCCTCTTATGTTGTCATTTGTAGTATAACTTGTATGTTATCTTGGAATAAGTCTTATATAAGTTTCATGAATTATGTTGAGTTGTATGTGAAGGTTGTATTTTCATGAAATGTTATGCCTCTATGTATATGTATATGTGTTTGGTGTTAATGAAGGTTATGTGAATGTTTCACCTTGGTGACCTTAAGGTGATGCTTGAGTGTCAATGGTGGAATTGGACACTATTCATGCATTGCACCAAGTATCACTAGAGGGTTACTTGGGGGTTAATGAATTAAGATAAAAGAAGTATAATGTCATGAAATGCTAAATGAGCTTTAGATGACTTATGTGACTTCATGTGATGTTATAAATAGTGTCCATGCCTATGTGATTTATATGAGCTATGTTGTTCTTATTGTATCAAGGTTTTAAGAAGTTTTACTAAAAGGCATGATGCATGGTTTTCTAACCAAATGTCCTCTTTAAATGCATGTTTTACCATGGTTTCCATACATAGTGCATTCTTGTACTAACAACATTCTTCTTCATCTTTTTAGACAAAGTGTAGGTGGTGATGTCTAGAGGTTGTCTCTTAATGTGAAGGACTTGGATATCATCCGCAAGTTCAAGGATTTCCTATGTTATGTTTTATTCAAAGTCATGTAACAGTTTTGATTATTATTTTATGTTGTTAAGGCTCGTGTCCCTAATCTAATCTAATGATGTTGAGTCTAAGATGGCAAAGAGGCGTAGAGTCTAACTATGTATAATGATATTTTTTATATATATATGAAGTGATGATTCTAGCATATGATGTGCTATGAAAGTTTTAACTTTTCTGCTAAATTTCCTATGACAATGCGATGAATGATAACTATGGGCCTGTATAAGACCTATGAGAGTTCAAGTACGCCATGTTACTTCAAAGGGGTGCTCCCTGGTCGTGACGATTATGTTATGTCTATGTCTTATGAATGAATGTGGTTTATTCAAGGAGTAAGCATGTGAGTCCATCTTAGGTGGCCTTAGAGTATTTCTTGAGGGTGGATGGTGGAATGGGACATTATCCACTCATTGCACCTAGTGATGCTTGAGGGTTACTTGAGGTGAAGAGGTAAATGAAAGATGATGATCTATATGCAATGAATGTATCTCAATGTAACGAATGGTTTTCTGTGTGAGGTGATCGGTTTCTTTGTATGTTATATGATGATTTATGAGGATGGTTTTGTGTGAGGTGATCAGTTTCTTTGTATGTTATATGATGATTTATGAGGATTTTACCAAATTGACATAAAACACGTTTCAACTAAAATGTCCTTTTTAAAAATATGTTTTTGCATGATTGTCATACTTAGTGCTTAATTGTACTAACTCCATATTTTCCTCTATTTCTACAAGTATAGGTGGAAGGAAGTAAGGATCTTATAGTTGAATCTTGGGGACGTTTTTCTAGTTTTGTTTCATTAAAGACTTAGTTTAAAGACTAGTATCATTCTTTCAATGTAAGTATTATGAACTATGAAAATAAGTTGTGTCTAATATGGCTTGTGATGATGAGACTTAGTTTTCTTACATTTTATAAAGGAGTTTCTTTATTGACTTTAGTGAAAAGTTTTAATTATGCACTACTTGTCATACCTATGTGATGAATAAAAGATAAGAGGCTTGTATAAAACCTTTGAGAGGTCAAGTACGTCGTGTGACGCCTATGGTGTACTCTGGGTTGTTACAGTATCACTATCGTATAGTGTTCATGTTGATGTCTTCACTGATCACAAGAGCCTACAATATGTGTTTACTCAAAAGTAGGTTAATCTTAGACAAAAAAGGTGGTTAGAATTGCTCATGGATTATGACATGATAATTGTTTACCACCCTAGTAAGGTTAAGGTGGTTTCTGATGCCTTAAGAAGGTTGTCTACAGGTAGTACCACCCATCTTGAAGAAGACAGGAAAGAATCAACGAAAGATGTGCATAGACTTGCACGCTTAGAAATACGACTAATGGATTCCACAAAAGAATGAATAAGGTTGACAAATGGGGTGAATCTTCGTTAGTATTAGAAGAAAATAAAAATCAAGACCAAGATCCCATTTTGCTTATATTGAAGGCAAATGTTCGTAAGCAAAGAGTATTAACATTTGAAACAAGGGGAGATGGTGTATTGAGATATCAAGCTAGATTGAGTGTACCAATTCTTGATAGACTTCAAGATTGGATCATGGAGGAAGCTCATAAATCTTGATATTCCATTCATCCGGGTTCCAAAAAGATGTAGCGCTATTTGAGAGCAATATATGGGTGGAATAGTATGAAGTAGGGCATTGCTGAATTTGTTTCTAAGTGACCGAATTGTCAACAAGTTAAAGTAGAGCACAAAAGGCTTAGATGTATGGATAAAAATATAGAACTTTCAGAGTGGAAATGGGATATGATTAATATGGATTTCATCACAGGTTTACCCAGATCTCGCAAGCAGCATGATTCTATTTAATTGATTGTCAATAGAACAAAACAATCAGCACACTTTATTCCGGTAAAGACTACTCATTCGAGAGAGGATTATGCTAGGTTGTACATTCAAGTGGAGGTAAGACTCCATGGATTTCCAGTCTCCATTATTTCATATGGAGGTGCACAATTTACTACACAGTTATAAATATCTTTTAGAAAGGTTTAGTTTCAAAAATGAACTTAAGTACTGCCTTTCATCCTCGTACAGGCGGGAAAGCAAAGCGTACAATTAAGACTCTATAGGATATATTGAGAGAATGCATGATCGGTTTCAAAGGTAATTGGATCATCACCTACCTATCATTGAGTTTGCTTACAATAACAATTACCACTCTAGAAGTGTAACAACCCTAAAAATGGATATGATAAGTAATGCTTAATGTGTCAAGAATGCCTACGATTAGACCAGAGTTCACACGAATTGATGCGCGTAGAACCAGACCTCGCAACCCTTGATACAGCCAAGCCAAATAACTTGGGGAGTTAGTTGAGCTTGTAAAGGTTGGGTCCAACCATGTAGGGCTCTCAAATACGAAGATTTACTCGAAGGAGTCTTTACCGGACTTAAAAAGGGGAAATCTTAGGTTTGGAGGGTCTAGAGGTAAAATGATCTTTTTCCTGGTTAAGGGTAGTATCATAATTACCTTAAATATATAATTAATTATTTAATTAATAAGGTGGAGGCGCAATTTGGGGAGAGAGGGCCGAAAATGGGCTCTTGAAGTGAAGTCTTGCTCCACCCGGGTTCGAACCTAGGTTGAAGCAATGAATTAAAGTAATTTTTATTTAAGTTATTAAATTAATGCAATTAATTAATAATTATTATTCATTATCTGATTTAAAATAAAATAGAAATAATATTTTTTATAATTAAACAAAACCTTATTGACTAAGTCCTAAAACTAGACTCCTAAGCCTCATACAACTTCCACTCTCTCACGTTTATCTCTCAACTCTCACGCTCAATCTATATTCTTTTTTCTCACGTATTCTCTCTGCCAAAATAATATGTAAGAATAGAAAAATAAACCAAGCTCTTCACACTTGAAGAACTCACACGAAATGACAAGAAAACAAATGTTAATCGCACGTTAGGCTAAGGGAGGTTGTCCGTCGAGTGGTGTTGACATTGAAGAGGCTTAGACGTGATCTTGGGTGGAGTTTTTGGGCAGCAAGTCGAGGGTTTAATGTCAAAAAGGTATGGGTTTTCTTCTCTCTTTGTCCCTTTCCCAAGAGACCCCTTAAGGTTCAGATTATTCAGTCCGAAAACTAGGATTGTTCCCCTTTGCATGCCCCTGTCACTAGCTCCCAATGAATCGTAGGTTGGATATGATTGCTGGTAGATTTAGGTGTATGTTATGTTTTCGTGATGAATATGATTATGTTTGTGTACTTGAAATCGTATGAAAGACAACCCATGTGTTTGAAATTATGTGCAAGTGTGTGTGTGCAAGTATGTGAGAGTGATTAAGGGTCTCGGATTAGGCTCCAAAATATGATAATGTTATGGTTGTTATTTTACGTGCATAAACCTATGTAAATCGTGATGTTCATTAAAATGAAAGTGTGGCTGATTTGAGTATCAATCTTTTGGCTAAACGAATCTATGAAAAATGCACCCCAAAACGTGTTAAATGATTTATGAATTTCCCTAAGAGTTGAAGTGAAAGTGTTGGTGAAAAACGAGCTGACAAATGACCAAATTTCCAGCAAACTTACAAGTTTGGTCTAGGCTAATTAAAGATGAATAAATCTAGAAATTATTTGAGTGTAAAAGGGATGAGGTGACCAGGATTCGAACCCGTGACCTCACCCATGAACTGCCTTAAAAACATGAAAAAGGATTGGGGGTCGGGGGACTCGATCTCGAGTACTGGCTGTAAAGTGAAATACAAATAAAAATTAAGAAATAAGAGGAGTGGGATTCGAACCCACAACCTCTCGATCATAAGTTAAGAAAAGCGAAATAAAAAGAAAAGCAAGGCGTGGGAATCAAACCCACGACCTCTAGGCGAAAAGGGGAGAAATGAAAAGAAAATAAAATGAGGTTGTGGGGGTTCGATCCCACAACCTCACTGCCAACTAAGTAATAGTCAACGTTTAAAAGAAAATAAAATAAAGGAGGCTGTGGGGGTTCGACCCCACAACCTCTTAGTCCCAAACGAGTAAAAGAAAAATAAAGAGAAAAGAGGCGATGTTGTTGGGGCTCGATCTCGGGTCCCAACGCCTTAAGGGAGCGAAATTAAAGAAAATAAAAAGAAAATATTAAGTGTTGTTCAAGGGATTCGAACTTGGGTTCCCTTGCCCCAAATTCCGTATTGATACATAAGTCATACGTGAATTAAATGTTCAAGAATAATGCCGCCTACTCAGATCAAAATCGAGATCTTGGCATACATACAAGATGCATAAGTCTTGTACTACATAATCTTAGGAAGATATGAATCACTTATACGAATTATGAAAGAAGCCTCATGGCTTGTATGTATAGACCCATAAGTCTAGCATACGTTTAAAAATAAGTGAACCTAAGATGTATGTAATGAAATGATATAACCCTAGTAGGGTTAAGTATGAGTGTAAAATACACTAAATGCCCAAGTGCATTGACATACGATGAAATGATTATTATGTAATGAAATGATGAAACCCTAGAAGGGTTAAGTAAGAGTGTGAAACACACAAATGACCAAGTGCATTGGCATATGATGAAATGAACATTCACGTAAAAAGGGGTGAGTAATTATGAAGAGCAAATGTGCTAATGTTAATGAATGTGGTGACAACATGATATGAGGCTAGTGTAAAAGATGAGAACAATCTCAAATGAGCCTAAGTAAATGTTATCAAAACGTACTCACCTATGAGAGTGTAAAGTTAATAAAGAGACCAGTCTATATGAACACTCTAATGAAAGTATTGAGATTAACACACTTAATACTAATGATGAGATGAAAAATCATCTATTGAGATATGATGTCCTCATACTAGAAGCCAGCTTCCATGACGTATGAGTTGAATGTAATGGAACTTTATACTGAGCACCGATAGACTAGCTATGAGCGGTGATGCCTTCTTTTGGGAAGGGAGGAGGTTCACGTAACTCTCATGAGATGAGACTGTCCAGCATTCCGGGTATGGGTCTCCTTATATCTCCTAGTCTTTGAACCTATACTGCCAATATAGGGATCTGGCGGGGTTAAATTCCCATGTACGCTAGCATGTTTTGGGTCACTTTGGCCGGTGATTCCACCTCTTTTCGGTGTGGGGGAGACACTGGATTTTATGATGCTCACATGATCTATTTCGGCTAAAGTTAAAGTTCCCAATGAATGAATGAGGCCAGCCTCAAATGATGCACATAATGAAATGAATGATACCAAAGGTATTATGATATGATAATCAAGAGGTGAGCTAGACTCAAGTAATGACACTAGGTTATTCTTGATCATTGCACAGCAAACCCGATGAGAGTCTTAAACTACATCCTAGGTATAGCTGGTGTTCACACTGGCTTATGAATGAAATGAAATGAAGTACGTATGAATGAATGAAGCAGACTCTGTGTTTGCTAATGAAGACTCCCTAGTTGAGGTCCCATATGTTGAGCCCTCATTTTGTAAAGTCTTAATGACAAGTCCATGATTCCAAGGTCTCATGGCACATGAATGAATGATATGAAAGAAGCTATGTGTTATATGTTATGTACTATGATATGTGTTATATGAAGATGTTATGTGTTGTGTGCAATATGATATTTATGATGATGCATGTTACTCTCATGGCATGACTTTCCTAATCCTAATTTGGAAAGTTCACTAACTTTCCTAGTCCAAATTTGGCAAGTCCACTGACTTGACTTCCAAAAATCATGTTGTTAGGAAAGAGCCATTCTTTCTCATGCATGTCCTTGGTGTGTACTTGCATATACACATACTTAGTACAAGTGTGTACTAACCTTATACAACTGTAATGTTTTAGGTGCAGGCACAGGTGGACGATATGGCTACAGGATCTTTGTTGCAGTTATCCGGACGTCCAGCATTTATCCGGAGTTGGTAGGTCCTCAGGCTTTCGAGGATGCTACTGTTTTATATTCTAGCTTAGTTTTAGAGTTGAGCTAGTGGAGCATGTTCTACTAGCGTTTCTTTTCTTGTTTTTTTTCAGACTTTGTATTGGTGCCATTTTGGCAATTATACACTTAATACTTATTGAACTATTTCTTTCAGTTGCTTATCTCTTAATATTATGTTTGATGGTGAACAATTATGAAATGATAAGAATGTTTAACAAGTATGTTAAGAAACCAAAAATTTTCAAATTTTCTACTAAAATTAACCTAGATGAAGTAAGAATGACGTATGTAGGCTTGTCTGCGACCTCTGAGAGGTCAGCGACGCCGGTCTTGTCTGGGGTCTAGATTCCGGTCGTGACAAAGTTGTTATGAGTGCACTAGGTTAAATTCCGAGGATAGTAAGTTCACATCAACCACATTGAGTAGTTTCTAAGTCATGGTAGTGAAGTGCACCACTATCCTGGATTAGAGACTGCATAATGGGTAGGAAAATTTCCCTTCTTCTGATCTTATCGTGCTTTTCCTTAATGTCTAATTTCTTGGTGTTATGAGCGTGTCTAACATCAATCTTTGTTGTTTTCAGAGAATGAATACCAGGAGAACCATTGGTTAGAGGAGAGGAGGTGCAGCTGCTGGGGACAATCAGGTTCCACCCCAGGCTCCAGCTGAAGGAGTGGCTATGCCGTTTAACCCATTTCGGTTGACTGATGCGGAGGTGCGGGCATCTCTGGACCAGATGGCACAGGCCATCACTATGCAGGCCCAGGCTATGACAGCCCAGGTCAACCGGCAGGATGTTCAAAGGGAGAATTCACCGGTTCGTAGCATGGCTGACAGGTTGAGAGATTTCACGAGGATGAATCCTCCTATTTTCACAGGGTCTAAGACATCAGAGGACCCCCAGGAGTTTGTGGATGATGTGCATAATATTTTGGTGGCTATGGGGGCCACAGATATTGAGAAGGCTGAGCTGGCTTCCTATCAGCTCAAGGATGTTGCACAGACTTGGTGCAAGATATGGCAGGATAGCCGAGCTTTGGGCGGAGTTCCGGTCACTTCGGAGCTGTTTAAGACAGCCTTTCTGGAGAGATTCTTTCCCAGGGAGATGAGGGAGGCAAAGGTTTAGAGTTTATCAACCTAAAGCAGGGATCAATGATAGTGAGGGAGTATTCCCTGAAGTTTGTTAAACTATCCAGGTAAGCTACTTTCCTTAATATCTAACAGCAAGGATGAGATGAGTATTGAAGTTTGTTAAATTATCCAGGTATGCTACTTCCCTTGTATCTAACAGCAGGGATGAGATGAGCAGGTTCCTCACAGGAATCAACGGAGATCTGGAGGAGGAGTGTCGGTCTGTGATGCTCCATGATAACATGGACCTCTCCAGGTTGATGGTGCATGTCCAGCAGGTAGAGGACAACCGCAAAAAGAGGGGAGTTCGTGATGCTAGAAGTCCTAAGCCTCAAGATCAGGCAGATCCCAGCCATGGAGGCGACAGAAACAATTTTGGCGTTCATGAGCAGCCCAGGTTCAAGAAGGGGCAGCAGAGTTCTGGGAACTCTAATTCTCAGAGGAGTAAAACACCTAGAGGAGGCATACCTGAGCCCAAGAAGGGCAATGGAGGTGAGATGCAGCGTCCCAGAAAGAACTATGCTGAGTGTGGCCGTGCTCACAGTGTAGAGTGCAGACAGGGCACTAGTGCCTGTTTTGGTTGCTGTAAGAGTGGGCACATGGTTAGAGACTGCCCACAGAATAGAGGTCAGGCTGGAGGTAATGCTCAGCCTAGGCCTAATCCACAGGGGGCAGCAGCATCCGAGCCTCCTAAGAGGAACAAGTTCTATGCTTTGAAGGGCAGAGAGGAGCAGGAGAAGTCCGCTGATGTGGTCACAGGTATGCTGCAAGTATTCTCAACTTCTGTTTATGCTTTACTTGATCCAGGGTCCACGCTTTCCTTCATAAATCTTTGCATGCTCTCACTTTTGAGATATTTCCTGAAGTTCTACATGATCCTATAGTGGTTAGTACACCTTTAGGTGAAAATGTAAGAACTGATAGAGTATACAAGGATTGCCCAATAGTTGTGAGTGGTAAGACTATATGTGAAGACTTGGTTGAGTTACCCATGCATGATTTTGATGTTATTCTTGGCATGGACTAGCTTCACAGTTGTTATGCTTGTTTGGATTGTCGTAGTAGAGTGGTGAGATTTCGTTTCCCTAATGAAGATGAGCTAGTCTAGGAGGGGTACAACTCGAGTCGTCCTAATCCCTTGATTTCGAACCTTAAGGCAAATAAAATGATGTCCAAGGGGTTATTGTGTCATCTTGTGAGTGTTAATGATTTAGACCATGACATTCCTTCCATAGACTCAGTGCTTGTAGTGAATGAGTTCCTAGATGTATTTCCTGATGATTTGCCTGAAGTCCCTCCCCCTTGAGAAATTGACTTTGGTATCGACTTAGAACCCGATACAAAACCAATTTCAATTCCTCCCTACAGAATGGCTCCAGCTGAACTCAAGGAGTTGAAGCTGTAGTTAAAAGATCTCATAGATAAAGGTTTCATTCAGCCGAGCATATCCCCTTAGGGCGCTCCAGTGTTGTTTGTAAAAAAGAAGGATGGAACTCTTAGAATGTGTATCGATTATCGGCAGCTCAACAAAGTCACTATAAAGAATAAGTATCACTTCCCAGAATAGATGATTTGTTCGATCAGCTCCAAGGGTCTAGTTTCTTCTCTAAGATTGATCTTCGTTCAAGGTATCATCATCTTAGGGTTAGGGACGGAGATATCCCAAAGACAGCCTTTCGTACCCGTTATGGTCATTATGAGTTCTTAGTTATGTCATTTGGTCTCACGAATGCACCTGCTGCATTTATGGACCTCATGAACCGAGTCTTCCGTGAATACCTTGATTCTTTCGTCGTAGTATTCATTGATGACATCCTCATCTACTCTAGGACCAAGGAAGAGCATGAAAAACATTTGAGACTAACCTTGCAGGTACTTAGACAACATCAGTTGTATGCCAAATTCAGCAAGTCTGAATTCTGGCTTAGATCGGTGACCTTCCTGGGTCATGTTGTATCCAATCAGGGCGTGGAGGTGGATTCCAGGAAGACTGAGGCTGTGAAGAACTGGCCAAAACCTCTTACTCCCACTGATATCCGTAGCTTTCTGGGATTGGCTGGTTACTACTGTAAGTTCGTGGAGGGCTTTTCTTCCATTGCTGCCCTACTGACAGCTTTGACTAAGAAGAAAGCCATGTTGGAATGGACGGAGACTTGTGAGAAGAGTTTCTAGGAGCTCAAGCACAGACTCACTTCATCCCCAGTGCTTACTTTGCCTAAGTGTGGTGAGAATTACACTATTTATTGTGATGCATCTAGGGTTGGTTTGGGTTGTGTTCTTATGCAGGTTGGTAAGGTGATAGCTTATGCGTCCATACAGCTCAAGGTTCATGAGAAGAATTATCCCACTCATGACTTGGAGTTGGCAGCTGTGGTGTTTGTACTGAAGCTGTGGAGGCACTACTTGTATGGAGTGCATGTGAATGTGTTCACAGACCACAAGAGTCTCCAGTACGTGTTCACGCAGAGAGAGTTGAATCTACGTCAGCGGAGATGGTTGGAGCTGTTGAAGGACTATGACATGAATGTTCACTACCATCCAGGTAAGGCTAATGTTGTAGCTGATGCTTTGAGCAGGATGAGCATGGGAAGTATAGCCCACGTTGAGGATGAGAAGAAGGAGTTGGCTAAATATGTACACAGACTGGCCAGACTTGGTGTGCGATTGGTTGACTCTACTAGTAGGGGTGTTTCAGTTCATCCTAGTTTTGAATCATCCTTGGTAGTTGAAGTCAAGCAGGGTGAGCATCTTGATCCTTTGTTGATGGAGCTGAAGGACTCAATGTTGATAAAGATGAATGAGTCTTTCTCTTTGGGAGGTGACAGCATACTTAGGTATGAGGACAGGCTGTGTGTACCAGATGTTGATGATTTTCGGACAAGGATTATTGCACAGGCCCATGGTTCCAGATATTCCATACATCCAGGTTCCACCAAGATATATCATGATCTTAAGCAGATTTATTAGTGGGATGGCATGAAGAAGGACATTGCAGAATATGTGGCCAAGTGTCCTAATTGTCAGCAGGTTAAGGCAGAACATCCTAAGCCTGGCGGTCTTACTCAGATTATTGAGGTTCCGACTTGGAAGTGGGAGGCCATTAATATGGACTTCGTGGTTGGTCTTCCGAGGACTAGGAGACAGCATGACTCCATATGGGTTTGTGGACAGGATAACTAAGTCTGCCCACTTTATCCGTGTGAAATCTACTTACAGAGCCGAGGATTATGCGAGACTCTACATTGATGAGATTATGAGATGGCATGGGATTCCTTTGTCTATCATTACAGATAGAGGAGCTCAATTTACTTCACATTTCTAGAGATCTTTCCAGAAGAGCTTGGGCATGTAGGTAAAGCTTAGTAATCCCTTTCATCTCAGACTGATGGGCAGGAAGAGCGCACCATTTAGATATTGGAGGACATGTTGAGAGCGCGTGTGATTGACTTCAGGGGTAGATGGGATGACCATCTGCCTTTGATAGAGTTCTCGTATAATAATAGCTATCACTCCAACATTGGGATGGCACCGTTTGAGGCACTGTATGGTAGGAGGTGTAGATCTCTAGTTGGGTGGTTCGAGGTTGGAGAGTCATCCATTTTGGGTCCAGACATCATTAATGAGGACTTAGAAAAGGTCAGAGCGATTAGGGACAGGTTGGCTACTGCTTACAGTCGGCAGAAGTCATATGCAGATAACAGAAAATGGCCCTTAGAGTTTGATGTTGGTGACCAGGTCTATCTGAAGATATCACCTATGAAGGGGGTGATGAGGTTTGGCAGGAAGGGGAAGTTGAGTCCGAGGTTTGTTGGGCCATACGAGATCCTACAGTGTGTGGGTGAGGTGGCCTATGAGTTGGCATTGCCTGTGGATCTTGCTTCTGTCCATCCAAT
>JABWTJ010000199.1:1523099-1543931 GCA_016801875.1 Solanum sitiens
GTCCTTGGTGTGTGCTTGCATATACCCATACTTAGTACAAGTGTGTATTAATCCCATACAACTCTATATTTTTAGGTGCTGGCACAGGTGGATGCTAGAGTTTACAGGTTGACGTTGCACCTATCCGGACGTGGAGCTTTCATCCGGACTTGGTTGGCCCTCATGCTTTAGAGGATGTCTACCGTTATTATCTAGCTTAGTTGTAGGCTTTAGCTAGTGGAGCATGTTCCAATAGTGTTTCTTTCCACTTTCATTTCAGACTCTGTATTGGTGCCATTTTGGGAAAAATACGTTTAATGCAATTATGAACTGTTTCCTTCATTTGATCACCTCTATATTATATGGTTGATTTGTGAACGCTTATGATGTTAAGTTTAAAATGTTTAGCATGAAATAAGAGAACAAAAAGTTCAAATTTTCAGCTAAAATTAACCTAGATGAAGTAAGAATGACGTATGTAGGCTTGTCTGTGACCTCTGAGAGGTCAACGACGTCGATCTCGTCTGGGGCCTAGATTCCGATCGTGACAAGCAGCCAAATGGCTCCTTATGAAGCTCTTTGTGGGAGAAGTTGCAGATATCCTATTGGATGGTTTGAAGTTGGTGAAGAAGGGTTGATAGTACCACATTTAGTTCACCATGTTTTGGAGAAGGTGAAGGTTATTACAGAGAGATTGAAAATGACAAAAATTCGTCAAAAATCCAACCTTGATGTTAGGAGAAGGCAGTTAGAGATATCCACATCTCTTTGAGTCCAAAGAAAATGCAGAACAAGGTTCTAATTTTCTTTTTAGTACTCTTTAAGTTATGAGTTAGCATGTTATTGTTGCAATTTCGTGTTTGGTATTTGAACTTGAAGTTATTACCCTTAGTCTAGTAACGATGGCTTCATTCGAGGATGAATGTTTTTAAGGGGGAGATATTGTAACACCTCGCATCTAGAATGAACTAGAAAGGAGTTTAAAATCTGGAAAAAAAAACTTATTTTTTGAAAGTATTAGAACAAATATGGAAATTTAAGTAAGATTGAAAAATGAGTTTTGGGTCAACTTCAAACGGTCATAACTCCTAGCTCGAGATTAATTTGTTGTATTTTCAGATATGGTTGGAAAACGCTTGGAACAATCTTTCAAATCCCGCCAAGTTTGCGCGATTTTTACTTTGTATGAGTGAGTTATGCCCTTTGGATGTTGGGATATCGGAATAATCTCTACTAAACAAATTGAATTTAGCTACAGAAAAATTTTGTAGCTAAACATCAAATTTCGTTGCTAAACCCACTTAGCATTGAATTAGAGACTGACTTTTGTTAGCAACGATAAAAATATCAACATACTAGCAACGATGCTTGTTGCTAAATGCAGTGTGTTTTAGTAGTGATAAAGAAATTACCCAAATCTGGATTTGTAAGGGGTAGTTTGGTCTTTTTATTATCCTATTAATTTAATTTGTTTGTTGTAATATAGTTAGGGGTCAAAGTTGAATTAGATCAGATTATACTTCTACCAAAAGAGTTAGGGTTTTGAGAGAAGAGTAAAGAAGAGGAGAAAGAGGAGAAAGGTGAAGGGCATTCAAGATTTGTCAAAAAACGTCGAATTAACTTGGGAATTTCATTGGGAGTGATCCCCAAAAAGGTATGTGAGTCTTCCTTAATGTTGGGTTCATTCACCCATGTGCCAAAAATGTTTGATTCAACCTGATTTCATCCTAAAAGACTTGATTTTGAATGTTCTTAAATGTTGTTTTTGAAATTGCTTTTGCACTTGAACATGAGTTGAAGTTTATGAATCTATTGAGGTAAAAAGTGTTATTTCTTGAGTCCTTTGGGTTAGATCTTTGTATATACGAATTGGGTACATAGATCTAAGGTGAATTTGAGAAAATAAATCAAATTACAACGATTTAAGGTCAAGAAAATGAGCTGAAAATTTTTCAAGAATCACTAGGTCAGTGTTTGGGGCGGTGCGTCCATTTTCGCCAGAGGGTTATGGGAGGCACGCGTTCACTGTGCCAGATGGAGCCTCAGATGAATGGGTTTGGCACAGCATGCCCAAAACGCGCTCGAATCGGCATTTTTTGCCCAATTTTTGTAATTTAGTCAATTTTAGCCTATCTAAAGTGTTTTAACACTTCCTAATGATTCTAACTACTCTAAATGACTTTTAATCATATAAAATCATCTAAAAACATGAATTACAACCTTGAATCCATAAAATCAAATTCTAGGATGTTCAGAGCCAAGTCTAGAAAGTCCTTAGAGTCCTTTTAAAAAGTCTTTTACAAATGTTTTTCAAACTTTGTTTTAATACATAAAGATAAGGCTGAGTAAGGAGTATAGATAAGAAGATGAAGTTCATTTCAAGTTTCATAAGTCTTTCAAAAATGTTTTAATCTCGTTTTAAGATTTAAGTTTGTCACGACCGGGGAGCACCCTTATAAGTAACATGGCATACTTGACCTCTCGGAGGTCTTATACAAGCCCATAGTTATCATTCATCGCATTCTCATAGGTAAATTTAGCGGAAAATTTAAAACATTCTTAGCAAATCATATGCTATAACATCACTTCCATTATATAAGAAATATCATAATACATAGTTAAAGACTCTAGTCTCTTTTTGTCATCCTAGACTTAACATCATTAGATTACATTAGGGACACGTCCCTTACAACATAAAACATAAGTAAACTTATTACATAACTGCACAGTAAAGTAAGACTTAGGAGGTCCTTGGAATTAAGGATTCCTATCCTTGATCATTGGAATCACATATCAAGCTCCTCACCATTTAAAGATATCCTTTAAGCATCCATAACCTACACTTTGTGTAAAAAAGGTAGAGAAGAATGGAGTTAGTATAAGAATGCACTAAGTATGACAACCATGCAAAAACATTCATTGAAAAGGGATATTTTACTTGAAATCATGCTTTATGCATTTTGTGAAAACTTCATAAAACCATTATACAACCTCATCATTCACCCTCTCCTCTTCCAATCTTCTAGCGTCCATCTTTCTAGTATTCATCTCCTAGCAAACACAAGGAAACTCATAAGAAGGATAATCATAACATTTACTCTACCGCATGATATAGGAGTAGAAAAGAAGGGAAACTCTATCGTCCTATAGCCTCTCGCCCATAGATGTGTCGCGATTCACACCGATGGTCAAGACTCTACTAGACGTGACTTGATGAGACTTTTTGATACCTAATACTACTTTCACCATCCTATGCTCTGATACCAACTTTGTAACAACCCGATACCATACCCTAGAATATAGGGTGCAATCTTGGATTGCGATCGGCGTCGTCGAACTCTCAGAGTTCTAAGACAAGCCTCATTCATATCATTCATTGCATATACATAGTGAAAAGTAGTGCAGAATTAAAACTTTTCACTAAAACATAATATAGTCTTTAAAACCTCTTTCATATAAAAGTAATAGAAACGCTAAGTCTCAATCTCATCATCTTAAGACACAAGAGTACTTTAATACGAAAATAGAATCAACATAGTCTTATTACAATACTTCATAAAAGAAACATAAGATAACATATATGCCCTCGATACAAATGAGGACATACTTCAATTCTTCTACTCGGACGATTCTTCTAAGCCCAAGTCTTCTTCTCCAAAGCTTCTTACCTACCAAGGACTATAGATAGAAAATAAAGCATGGAATTAGTACAACCACATGTACTAAGTGGCTATATGCATAAAATCATGAAAACGGACTTTATTGGAAAAATGCATCTTTTCATTTAGAAATCATAGATTAATCATAAGAACATCATTTAGCAATTAAGAAACACATAAGATAACAATTAACCAAAAATAACATTTATAAGCTCACTTTACACTGAGATCACTTCACTGTACAGTGAAGTCCCTTCACTGTTACAGTGAAGTCCAAACCTTCCTTTTTAACATCTTCTAGCATGTAATTCCCTCACTTAAAGTCATCCTAAGATTCACTTAAGTCACACAAAGAGAGACCGCCCATACACCCTCTCTAGATGTGCCTAAACGACCCTTAAGATTACCTACGATGAGTCACATACATACTTAGAAAACAATCATAAACTTCAAGGTAAGATTCATCTACAAAAGGTCATTTCCAAGGTTCACTTCAGTAAGTGTGGAGCGACCGCCCATACAATCTCTATCACACACACACACAAGAGATCCTATAGACTACCTATAATAGAATCATTCTCACTAAACACACCAACACTTAAATGATAAGACATTCTACTTCCAAATCCTATCAAAAGACCTACTTAAGTAAATCGAGAAGATAAAGTCCATAGTACAATGACCTCTCCAAGATTACCTAAATAGTCCTTAAGACTTCCTAAGGTTTAGATCATGTCAACAAGATTAACCAACTTCCCTAACTAGAGTCATCCTCAAGACTTTCAAAGATTAGACATGAAGAGACCATCCTTTCATGCCCTCCTCACACTTTAGCTAAGGAATGCTTAAGTCACTTTAGATTAGGTACTCAACCATTTACATAGTTACTAACATAGGTCATTAGTTCATTAGTTCATTAAGACTCATACATCACCTAAGACACTCACATAATGGATCACATAATGGTCTTTGGACAAGACCTAGGAACTCCACATAACACCTTCAAAGTCTATTGTGCAATGTCTAGATAGCGTCCCACACCATCACCCAAACTTCATAAACTTATCTAATGCTAATAGGTATTCCACATGATGAGAATAGGCAATAACCGACATAGACCATGGTAGCAAGACATGGAATCCGAAGTTCTATCCTACTTCGATGAGGTTGTTCTACTTGCCAATGGTAGAACTTGGACACATCCCATGTAGGCACATGGTTAAGGAATATAAAGGGTGTGCGAAGCATTCAATCTATTATTTAATTGAATCCACTTCCCCCTTACTCATACTCACTCGGTGCTAGCCTTAGTCCTCATAGATTAGTTCACATTAAGGTTCATATAAATAGGTCCCTTATCTAGTTCATGACCCCCTTTACATTCACCCTACCAAAGCAAGTTCCACTAGGGCATATCTCACTTTAGCGACAAGAAGCTCATAGCGATTTTCCTAAGGTATGATATGATGCTGTTCCAGCCAACCATCCCTAAGTCCATCACTCATAACATGAAGGATACCATTACGGCTAACTACTTCACAATTCATAACCTCGCCACTAAGTTCAAGGTTCTACATAGTTTGACCTTCTTATCATTAAGGTCTCACCTATAATATTATTCAAGACTCTTAACATACTAAGTCAAATCATCACATAATAATATTCATATAAGCATCAAGAAAGGTACATAAGTCTACCTAAACAAGACACCACATATTTCACTTTAACATACAATTTAAGTCATTCTAGAAGTACTTAGGAATAACATCTTATAACCTAACATAACTTCATATAAGAACACATATACATTCACATACATATAGACATTATCATATATCACATAATCATCATATACTTCAAGTAATGCCGACAAGGCCATGATCATCATATTGCATAAAGTAACACCGACAAGGCCACATCAATTCACATAACACCGCCACCATAAGTGGACCATACCAATCACACATAATTCAAGAGCTAAATTACATTAACTATACACAATTACAAAAGATTTAGGGAAGCATACCACCAACTTGATCCCATCACTTCAATCCAAAGCCAAACCATTAAAATCAATACCAAAAGGCCCCTACCCATGGCCATAAACATCAATTCAAAGCATAAACCATAATACTCAATGAATCTAAGTCAATTCAATATAGATTTACCAATCTAAGACCAAATATACATCAATGGAGTACACTACTTACATCAATAGAAAACCCATAGAAAACTACACTAGAATTTGTAAGCATTAAATTCACATCGATTCAACAAGCTTAACATGCAATAGATCTAAGAGTATTCATTACTCAATTAATCAAATTGAAACAGCCTATACATCACTCATACATAATATATACATGAATCAAAAGCCCATAGCAATATACACATGAATTCATCAATCTCCAGACATAATCACATAACCCATATTTTAGTGAAATTTAGAGATTTGAGAAGACCAAGGGTTCATGGAGAATTTCATTGAAAAACATCAATTAAACTTTAATAATATCATATCTTAACAATTGAAAACGTTTCATGCAAGAACCCACGATTTAGAGTAGAAATTAGACAATTCACTTTAGAAAACTTTGAAAAACATCTTGAGAATTGGGCTCCTTGATGAAATAAGTTTCAAGTATAAAAATCCATACCTCAAGGATGATAATTCTTCACTTTGATGAAGAATTCTCCTTCAAAACGCCACACCAAGCTGATCCTTCAAGCTGAACTTCAATGGAGGTTTTGGGATTTCTAAGAGACTTTGGATTTTGATTTTAGAAGAATAATGAAGTCTCTAAGGTCTTAACCACTTAAATAGTTAATTAAACTACCCATAAGACCCTCAATAAACCGCCTCAACTATTATTTAGACATGGGGTGAATTGGTCACCCTGACTTGCCAGCAAATCTGCGCACAGGGACAGTGGCTGGGACGACGTGCCCATGACGGGGCGTCACGGGTGAAACGGGGCGTCATGGCCATCAGTTGTAAGCTCCAGTGGCTTGCCAAGGGTTCCCCCTACACACTTGGACAAGGACCCCACGACGTAACCCTTGTGACGGGGCGTCACAGCCATGACTGGCCGTTGACAGCTCCGTCGCCAAGGCTGCCTGGGACAGCCCCATAAGATTTTGGGTCCTTTCCTCAAGGACCCTTTGATGGTCCTTAGGGATAATTTCCCGGACGTTTCCAACCCAAAAATGATCATCTATAAGTTTAACACCTCTCACATGAATTTCATCCAAAACGAACACGTAAAACTCAACGAAACTCACCTAGACGTACAAGGTCGACTCAAGGCATATCTTTCGAATGCCTTGTACGTTCTTGGTCGTTTGAAATCCAAACTTCACAAAACTTTAACCACTACATATGCATGGTATATTAAATCTATTAAGAACTTTAAAACACCATGAAACACACATAAACACATAGAACCACCTTTTAGACATTTAGGTGACTTAGTCGTCAAACGTCTTAGTCGTCCCTTGACGTTTGACTTCCAACACCTCTAATACTTTAGCTACTGCCTATATACAACATATTAAACATATTTAGGACCTTAAAACACTAAGAACAACATGTTAGGCTCTAGAACACCTAAGCTATTTTCAAGGTCTTACAATCTCCCCCACTTGGACAACATTCGTCCTCGAATGACACTTGTCACTCTCCGAACACTTCCAAGATTAGAGATTCAACTAGCAGCACATAACCAAACCATACAACACATTATCAAGAAGAAATCATCAATTTCACATAATCAAGAGATTCACAACACAACAAGAAACTAGAAAACAATTCTATAACTTGTTATGCTACAAAACTCACATGCTTCAATCCAAATAGCAAAAACTCATTTTATATTCAACATAATACTCATATACATCAGTTCTAACCACATAACAAGAATTTTAGACCAAAGAATCAAATAGCCATTTTTACAAAAATTTAATAGTGAACAGTTCATAAGGCTACAGTGATTTCAGAAACTTTTCCAAAAATGCAATTTTTAGGCAATTCTTTATATAAACATGCTAATATGCAAGATAACATCATGTAAACACTTCATACAACATGCTCAAAGCTTCATAACACACACAATGCGAGAAGTAAATGAAATTCAATTTCAACCAAACTCCTAAACATCATGCACATGCAACAAATCAAGGAATTCTATCCCATCTACAAACCATACTCCCCCACTTAGAAGGAACCCATACTATCAAAAGAGAAACAAGAACTTACCAACATCATCACCCGACTTCTCAATTCTAGTACGGAGTGCATAGAAACGCCTCTTAGTTGGAGCATCATCCTTTGGAACACTAGGCTCAACCCTCTTGCCCTCCTTCCTAGAAGCAATGTTTGGACAATCTCTAACTTTGTGCCCATCCTTTCCACAACCAAAGCAACTACCGGTACCCAATAAACACTCACCATAATGACACTTGCCACAATTTGCACAAGCAGGCTTGCTATCCTTAGAACCACCTCCTTTCTCAAACTTCTTCTAAGGAACTCTAGGTACATCTTGAGATTGAAATCTTTTCTTGAACCTAGGTTGCTCTTGATCACTAGCAACACCCCTTTTCAAACTTCTAGCCATCCTTCTAAGTTTAGACTCCTCAATAGATTGCGCATACACCACGAGTCTAGATAGGGTCATATTATCATGAAACATAGCGGTACGACATTCTTTCTTCACCAAATCGGCTACTCCGGTACAAAAGCGACTCATTTCGTCTCTTGGATTGGACACAAGAGAAGGAGCATACCTAGACAATGTCTAGAATTTCAAAGAGTACTCCTCAACACTCATATTGCCTTGCTTGAGATTAATAAAATCCTCCACCTTGACTTCTCTTCTCTCTCGGGGAAAGTACTTGCCAAGAAAAGCTACCTTAAACTCTTCCCACTCAATAGGACCCGAATCTTCCGGCCTATTGTCCTTCCATTGATTATACCAAATTTGAGACACATCTCTCAATTGATAAGAAGACAACTCCGCCTTCTCCCTAGATGTAACCCCCATAGCACTCAAAACTTTGTACACACCATCAAGGAACTCTTGGGGATCCTCATTAACCTTAGCGCCAAGAAAGATAGGAGGATTCATCCTCACAAAGTCTCTCAACCTAGAAGTCATAGTGTTCTCCATAACCCTAGGCACCATACTCAAATTGATTTGAGTAGCAACGGCTTGAGCTAAAGCCATCAAAGCCTCTCCAATCACCCTATTAGATAACTCCGTCACTTCATTACCTCCATACACATTAGGAACATGATCACCTTGGGGAGGCACTTCATCACCTTGCCCATCTTGGACACCTTGCTCATCTTGAGCAATTTGCTCAACTTGCACAACCTCATCATTCATCCTCTCCTCTTCCAATCTTCTAGCGGCCATCCCTCTAGTATTCATCTCCTAGCAAGCACAAGGAAACTCACAACATTTACTCTACCACACGATATAGGAGTAGAAAAGAAGGGAAACTCTATCGTCCTATAGCCTCTCGCCCATAGATGTGTCGCGATTCACACCGATGGTCAAGACTCTACTAGACGTGACTTGATGAGACTTTTTGATACCTAATACTACTTTCACCATCCTATGCTCTGATACCAACTTTGTCACAACCCGAGATCATACCCTAGAATATAGGGTGCAATCTTGGATTGCGACCGGCGTCGTCGAACTCTCAGAGTTCTAAGACAAGCCTCATTCATATCATTCATTGCATATACATAGTGAAAAGTAGTGCGGAATTAAAACTTTTCACTAAAACATAATATAGTCTTTAAAACCTCTTTCATATAAAAGTAATAGAAATGCAAGTCTCAATCTCATCATCTTAAGACACAAGAGTACTTTAATACGAAAATAGAATCAACATAGTCTTATTACAATACTTCATAAAAGAAACATAAGATGACATATATGCCCTCGATACAAATGAGGACATACTTCAATTCTTCTACTCGGACGATTCTTCTAAGCCCAAGTCTTCTTCTCCAAAGCTCCTTACCTACCAAGGACTATAGATAGAAAATAAAGCATGGAATTAGTACAACCACATGTACTAAGTATGGCTATATGCATAAAATCATAAAAACGGACTTTATTGGAAATATGCATCTTTTCATTTAGAAATCATAGATTAATCATAAGAACATCATTTAGCAATTAAGAAACACATACGATAACAATTAACCAAAAATAACATTTATAAGCTCACTTTACAGTGAGTTCACTTCACTGTACAGTGAAGTCCCTTCACTGTACAGTGAAGTCCCTTCACTGTACAGTGAAGTCCCTTCACTGTTACAGTGACGTCCAAACCTTCCTTTTTAACATCTTCTAGCATGTAATTTCTCACTTAAAGTCATCCTAAGATTCACTTAAGTCACACAAAGAGAGACCGCCCATACACCCTCTCTAGATGTGCCTAAACGACCCTTAAGATTACCTACGATGAGTCACATACATACTTAGAAAACAATCATAAACTTCAAGGTAAGATTCATCTACAAAAGGTCATTTCCAAGGTTCACTTCAGTAAGTGTGGAGTGACCTCCCATACAATATCTATCACACACACACAAGAGATCCTATAGACTACCTATAAAAGAGTCATTCTCACTAAACACACCAACACTTAAATGATAAGACATTCTCCTTCCAAAGCCTATCAAAAGACCTACTTAAGTAAATCGAGAAGATAAAGTCCATAGTACAATGACCTCTCCAAGATTACCTAAATAGTCCTTAAGACTTCCTAAGGTTTAGATCATGTCAACAAGATTAACCAACTTCCCTAACTAGAGTCATCCTCAAGACTTCCAAAGATAAGACATGAAGAGACCATCCTTTCATGTCCTCCTCACACTTTAGCTAAGGAATGCTTAAGTCACTTTAGATTAGGTACTCAACCATTTACATAGTTACTAACATAGGTCATTAGTTCATTAGTTCATTAAGACTCATACATCACCTAAGACACTCAGATAATGGATCACATAATGGTCTTTGAACAAGACCTAGGAACTCCACATAACACCTTCAAAGTCTATTGTGCAATGTCTAGATAGCGTCCCATACCACCACCCAAACCTCATAAACTTATCTAATGCTAATAGGTATTCCACATGATGAGAATAGGCAATAACCGACATAGACCATGGTAGCAAGACATGGAATCCGAAGTTCTATCCTACTTCGATGAGTTTGTTCTACTTGCCAATGGTAGAACTTGGACACATCCCATGTAGGCACATGGTTAAGGAATATGAAGGGTGTGAGAAGCATTCAATCTATTATTTAATTGAATCCACTTCCCCCTTACTCATACTCACTCGGTGCTAGCCTTAGTACTCATACATTAGTTCACATTAAGGTTCATATAAATAGGTTCCTTATCTAGTTCATGACCCCCTTTACATTCACCCTACCAAAGCAAGTTCCACTAGGGCATATATCACTTTAGCGACAAGAAGCTCATAGCGATTTTCCTAAGGTATGATATGCTGCCGTTCCAGCCAACCATCCCTAAGTCCATCACTCATAACATGAAGGACACCATTACGGCTAACTACTTCACAATTCATAACCTCGCCACTAAGTTCAAGGTTCCACATAGTTTGACCTTCTTATCATTAAGGTCTCACCTATAATATTATTCAAGACTCTTAACATACTAAGTCAAATCATCACATAATAATATTCATATATGCATCAAGCAAGGTACATAAGTCTACCTAAACAAGACACCACATATTTCACTTTAACATACAATACAAGTCATTCTAGAAGTACTTAGGAGTAACATCTTATAACCTAACATAACTTCATATAAGAACACATATACTTTAACATATAGATAGACATTATCATATATCACATAATCATCATATACTTAAAGTAATGCCGACAAGGCCACGATCATCATATTGCATAAAGTAACGCCGACAAGGCCACATCAATTCACATAACACCGCCACCATAAGTGGACCATACCAATCACACATAATTCAAGAGCTAAATTACATTAACTATACACAATAATAAAAGAGTTAGGGCAGCATACCACCAACTGTATCCCATCACTTCAATCCAAAGCCAAACCATTCAATTCAATACCATAAGGCCCTTACCCATGGCCATAAACATCAATTCAAAGAATAAACCATAATACTCAATGAATCTAAGTCAATTCAATATAGATTTACCAATCTAAGACCAAATATACATCAATGGAGTACAATACTTACATCAATAGAAAACCCATAGAAAACTACACTAGAATTTGTAAGCATTAAATTCACATCGACTCAACAAGCTTAACATGCAATAGATCTAAGAGTATTCATTACTCAATATCAAATTTAAACAGCCTATACATCACTCATACATAATATATACATGAATCAAAAGCCCATAGCAATATACACATGAATTCATCAATCTCAAGACATAATCACATAACCCATATTTTAGTGAAATTTAGAGATTTGAGAAGATCAAGGGTTCATGGAGAATTTCATTGGAAAACATCAATTAAACTTCAATAATATCATATCTTAACAATTGAAAACGTTTCATGCAAGAACCCATGATTTAGAGTAGAAATTAGACAATTCACTTTAGAAAACTTTGAAAAACATCTTGAGAATTGGGCTCCTTGATGAAATAAATTTCAAGGATCAAAAGCCATACCTCAAGGATGATAATCTTCACTTTGATGAATAATTCTCCTTCAAAACTCCACTCCAAGCTGATCCTTCAAGTTGGACTTCAATGGAGGTTTTGGGATTTCTAAGAGACTTTGGATTTTGATTTTAGAAGAATAATGAAGTCTCTAATGTCTTAACCACTTAAATAGTTAATTAAAATACCCATAATACCCTTAATAAACCGCCTCAACTATTATTTAGACATGGGGTGAATTTACCAATTCACCCCTGACTTGGCAGCAAATCTGCGCACAGGGACAGTGGCTGCGACGACCTGCCCATGACGGGGCGTCACGGGTGAAACGGGAAGTCATGGCCATCCATTGCAAGCTCCAGTGACTTGCCAAGGGTTCCCCCTACACCCTTGTACAAGTCCCCCACGACAGAACCCTTGTGACGGGGCGTCACAGCCATGACTGGCCGTTGACAGCCCCGTCGCCAAGGCTGCCTGGGACAGCCTGCCATCAGATTTTGGGTCCTTTCCTGAAGGACCCTTTGATGGTCCTTGGGGATAATTTCCCAGACGTTTCCAACCCAAATATGATCATCTATAAGTTTAACACCTCTCACATGAATTTCATCCAAAACGAACACGTAAAACTCGACGAAACTCACCTAGACGTACAAGGTCGACTCAAGGCATATCTTTCGAATGCCTTGTACGTTCTTGGTCGTTTGAACTCCAAACTTCACGAAACGTTAACCACCGCATATGCATGGTATATTAACTCTATTAAGAACATTAAAACACCATCAAACACACATAAACACATAGAACCACATTTTAGACATTTAGGTGACTTAGTCGTCAAACGTCTTAGTCGTCCCTTGACGTTTGACTTCCAACACCTCTAATACTTTAGCTACTGCCTATATACAACATATTAAACATATTTAGGACCTTAAAACACTAATACCAACATGTGAGGCTCTAGAACACCTAAGCTATTTTCAAGGTCTTACAATTGACTCCTCGTATGTCTAGGTCATAGGTCATAGATGAGAGTTCATCAACCTATATCATGTGAGAAACCCTTTCACATGGACATAGCATATTCAAGCACCTATCTAGTTTAGAGTACTCTTGAGAATACCTTTCAAGTGACCCTCTATTTACTAGATCATCATTCATGTGTGTGTACATATATGTGAGCAAACCTTTCACATAAGACATTGAGGCCACACATAATCATACTTCAATTTCATTCATGCATAAGTCTACAAGTGTAACCATATAAGCAAGTCTTTCATATAAACACATTTAGGAACTAGGTATAATCATACTTCATCATAACATATACTTCACATTGTAGCATATAAGACATGTTCATAACATACTCATGCATTCATATTGATGTACTTAGAAGACCAAACCTAGGAACTATCCTATCAAGGAAAACATGTGCAATGCATAGACAAGGTTCCATACCCTTTCCCATAATAGTACACCTATCAAGTCATCCTAGTGAATGATAAATCACATAACATCCTAGAATGGTTAACATAGCATAAGACACATTTATTCAAGGCTTAGAGTTTCATTACAGTAAGCTAAAGTCATTATGCACCTATTTTAACATTACTTCACATAGAACATTATAAGACCTTTATCATAGACAACACCTATACATAACCTTAACATAACCATTCACATGCTCATGACATTAGTAATACAATCTAGATCATAGCTAAAATAGGAAACTAGGCATAAGCTTCACATACGGTGATCATCACCACCACACATTCATAATACAATTGCCTTCAAGTCCATGTTTATATCACATATATTGATTGGCAATAAAGTAAACACTGCCACCATAGGTGGACCACACCAAACATTGTCATACAAGGCTTCATCAACTAACAATTCTACAGAAAAGTAGAAGGGAAGAGCCATTCTTACCAATTCATCACCCTTTGATCATCATTGATCAATACACCTTTTTCATCAACAATTCGATTGTAGGGAAGTACCTAAAGGCATCTTAACATAAACGAAATCATGCAGAAAATACTACAAGATCATGGTACTATCAACTACACTACATCACCAATATACTATAAAGTAGAGAGACATAGATCACTTACTAGTATTCCTTGCTTTGATCATCATGATCAACATTCATAATTCACCAATAATACAAATCTAGGGCAGTAGCTAAAGACATAATAACCTAGTCTAAATCATGCTTCATTTACCATAGAATTGATATCATAATATGTTCATTAACACTATCAATCTATAAGCTAGAAGAACCTAGATCAATCCCTACCAAGACTAATTTACTTTGATCAAGAATGATACATACCCACAATTCATCAATAAAATCAATATAAGGTAGTAGCTACAATTACCTTTACATAAACAAATTCTACATTCATGCATTCTAGAATCTAGCGTAGAGTGAATATCCTTGTTTAACAATCAATAGAAAGTAGAGATCAAGTCATCAAGCATCAATCCACATTGGACCAACAACACATAATTCATCATCACATTATAATTTAGGCAGTAGATATAAGCATTTTAACATAATTGAATCATAGTTCGATATACACAAGATCAAGATCACAAAGTCCATATATAGGCTAAAACGAGAATTTGAAGGGAGCATGGTTCATCATGCAACTGGATTGAATTAAACATTAGATTCAGTACATTATAATCAATTTATCATGAATAATCCTTTGAAAACGTTTTGAGAAAGAACCATGGCTAGATTGAAGAAGAAGAAGTTTGAGCATGATATTGTGTTGAAAACATTGAAAGGAACTCTCTAGATGGAAGATTAACTAGAGATGAAGGATGAAAAAATTGATGAAGGAACCTTTAGAATCAATAACCATGTCTGTGTCTTGAGCTTCATCTTCAATGGAGAATTCTACAGAGGTTTGTTTTATAGGGAAGGGTTAAATTTGAAGAATGAATTGGGAATGGGCTAGTCATATTTTTGATCACCTAAATACATCCAAAAATAACCAAATAAACCACTAGGGTCAGGTTAACACGTGGATGAATTTGCCATTCACCCCACAATTGAAATAACGTTCATGGCAGTAAGCACAGGCTGCATTAACGACCACCAAACGACGCCCTTTAAGACCATCGACGGGCCGTTGGTGGCCACCGTCGTTTGTGTCTGAGGCTGTAATTTGGCTGATCATTCCCCAAGCTAAATGCCAATTGACTCTCCCCCCCTCGATGGGGCGTAAGTTAACTGACGAGGCGTCATTAGGCTCCATCGATTGACACTGTCAAGGCAGTGTCTCGATAGCCTTTGGGTTCTTCTTGAGGGCCTCTTGCGGGGCCTTTGGGGAGTCTTACCCGGACTTTTCCAACTTAAATATAATATTTAACATGTTAAATACCTTCCATACAAGTTTCACCCAAAATGAACACGTAAAACGTGTCAAGACACACCATGACACACATGCACGTCTGAAGAGCTAACTTTCGAACGTCGTGGATGTTCTTGGACGATTGACCTCCAAACTTCATGAAACCTAAAATACTGCCTATATACATCATTATTACTCATATAAGGACTTCATAAGTCCATGAAAAATACAGAAACACATAAAAACACATAAGGCCCCTTTGGTGACTAGTCGTCAAACATTTTGGTCGTCCCTTGACGTTTGACGTCCAAATCAGCTAAATCTTTAGACACTACCTCATTACAACCTTAAACCAATTTTAGGATTTCAAAACTTCAAGACACAAATGTTAGGCTCTAGACACCTTAATTCATTTTGGGATTTTACAAAGTTTGACTTAAGTTCAGAGTAAGGTGAAGTCTTTTCTTCTTCCGAAAGAAGTCTAAAAAAAATTCAAATTTAAAAAGAAGGAAAACTAATATTTCAAAGAGCCTTCAGTCTAGTTTTCATAAAAGAGTAATAACTTTCTAAATGAAGCAAGCAATCTAACTCTCCGAAAGTCCAATACCTAATCTAGAGCCTCGCATGAGTATCCAAGACTTGAAACATTGTTATAAGACCAAAGATAATGTTTATAATCCATTTAAGAATTTTTTATAGTCAATACGTCAAGTAACGTCTATGATATCCGGAGATTTGTGAAAGAGGTGCTATTGTGCCTTAGCCTATTTCATAGGGTTTTACTTGTCAGAATTTGATGAAAATTGGTGGGAAGGTGTAAAACTTGTGTTAGAGCGTGTTTAGGATTGAAACTTCAGGGTAAAAATCCCCGAGGAACACCCTAAGGGTCCTTGGAGAGACCCTTGCATTTCACCCAAATTTGTAGATTTAGGTAGTGTGGACAGTAGTCATCTACGGTTGTCAAATGATGGACTGTCGTCTGTATGACGGGGCGTCGATGGCACCTTCATTCCACACTTAGAAAAAATTTCAAAAGAGGCCAAAACCCAAGACTCTGACCAAATTGATTGACCTGCAGGACGATGGGTGAAGGGGGTCGTCGACTGAACTACGGACCGTAGGTCAGGGTCTCGTAGGTCAAGTCTGGTTTTTGCTGGGCATTTTAAGTGAGATTTATTTAATTAGTTAGTTGGTTAGTTTGTGAATTAAGGGTTGATGGAGGTTTAATTAAGTTAATTAAAGACCTATATAAAGACCTAAGCCAAATTAAACTAACCCAACACCCACAATTCCCAAACTCAAATCACTCTTCCTTCTCCCTACTTTCTCTCTCCCAAAGAAAACTCGATAGAAGACCAAGGTCTAAGGGCTATACGGAAGCAAGAACTCCACTTTTCTCAATCAATCTTCAAGGATTAACAAGATATGGGAACTCTTCACCTTTTGGATTCCTTTTTTCAAAGGGTTCTTTCAAAATTGATTTCCAAAAGATGAATTGAACATGGATTTCTTTCTAATCCGAAATTGATCTTTTAAATTGTATTGTTCTTGATTTCTAATGATTATTATGGTTATATTATGATGTATTATTGTTTTATTATGGTAGTTATTGATGTTAAACCTAGTATGTGGAAGAGGTGATAAATTGACCCCAATTCCCTAATCCTAGGTTATAAACTAGTGTTAAAGTGTTGATGCAATCGACTTAGTTCTTGTGTTAATTACTATTGTATGATGATATTACACCTATTATTGGATGAAACTGGTTTGTTGATGGTAATACAATGGATGATGGCTTTTGAAGGAGAATTGGTAAGACTTTGTGATCTTGAACCTTTACTTCAATAGTGATGTCTTGTACTTAATGATGAAGTTCAATTGAAGCATATCTTGTGATTAAATTAAGTTTGTGTTGGTATAATTATGCAATTGAAATGTCTTTTTTATGTGAATTGTG
Source organism: Solanum sitiens (assembly GCA_016801875.1). Lineage (NCBI taxonomy): Eukaryota > Viridiplantae > Streptophyta > Magnoliopsida > Solanales > Solanaceae > Solanum > Solanum sitiens. The sequence continues at coordinate 1,540,774 of JABWTJ010000199.1, forward strand.
AAATTATCATTAAGATGAAATGATATAAGGTTGGTTATGAATTACCTATGTTTCTTATTGTGACATGATCATGATAACGTGTTAATCTCATATATGAGGGTTGTATTGAAAGGATGTTCTCATGCATTTCCTATTGAGCTAATTACTATGACTATACAAGGGGTTAGTCTCCTCTGGCCTAAACTAAGTTATGATTTTTAAAGTAAGACATAAAAACATTTCAAAAGGGACTCTAGCTTAGCACTGAGTGAACTAGTAGTGAGCAGTGTCCCTTCCCAAGTAGGGAAGGTAGTTCACTATTGTACTCATGATATAGAGATGACAATGCCTATTGCATAAAGAGGGTCTCTAACATGTCTCCTAGTTCTTGAACTATGTTGCCCTTATAGGAATACTATCTAGTGGATCCACCTAGATGCTATATTCATGTTATGGTACAACCTTGGCAAGTAGTCCAACTTATTTCAGTAGGGTTTCATGACACCGGATTTCACATTAGCTCATGTGTTCTATGTTGGTTAAGAAGTTTTCCCGTAATTAAAATGAGGTAATAAAGTGAACTCTATCTAGGAAGACTTAAGGGGTTTAACTTAGTCTAGGTAGGGGTATGAGACTCTACCTATACATTGCACTAGTTGTCCTTGAGGGAAGTCCTAGGAGGATGTTCTTATGTTCTTATAAAGTAAATAATATGAATATTTTGATTTTACATGTTGATGATTCTATATGATGTTGGGTTCACTCATGAATATGTTGATGTTCTATATTGCTAAATATGATGATGAATACTCATGATGCTATGTTATGTGAGTCTAGACATTAGTTATGATCCTTTTAGTTGGTTTAATTGGTTCAGTGGGGTTATGGGGCTTCACTTGGTCATTGCACTAGTAAGCTTGGTAAGGGACTATGAGTAAGGTTCGTGCATATGTTGTAATGTTATGAACTCTTGTACATGCTTTGTTGTTATAACATGATGTTGGAGTTGTTTTTGTTATGTACTCAATTATTCTACTACACATGTTTACTTGACTTAACTTGATGATGTTTGTCTAGTGTTGAATAAGCTATTGCCTTAAGGAATATATGATTATTGTCTTATGTGTGTTGTTTGTTGTGCATAAGGCTTTTAAAACTAACTATGCATAGTTTTGAACAAATGTCCCCTTTAGCAGGATTTCTAAGTTTATGTGTGCATACGTTTACATACTTAGTACAAGTGGTGTACTATCCCATATTCTTACCCTTTTTCCCAAACAATGTAGGTTAGGACCATGGAATTATTAAGCGTACTTTGAAGAAGGCTTGGATATGTTTCTCCAAAGTGTGGGTATGTCCTCAAGATTAGTGGATGATGCCTTTTCCTATTCTACCTATGTGAATTGCTATAGTCTAAAGACATTCGTTTAACTCTTAGTGTTCAAGACATTGTTGTAAGCCATAAGTGGAAATTATACATATGTGTAAGGGCTATGCCCAAATTGTTCTATTCGACTTTATATGGTTTTATATGAGACATTCCTATTAGATTATATTTTATATATGGTATATGTGGCATAAAAGTAGAAGCCTATGTAAACTTCCTATGCGAGGAGTATAAGATACTCTCTATCTATATATTATGTGTAAGCGAGAGATCTTTAAAAACCTCATGATATAGATGGATATGAAAAATATTGATTTTCCTCACTTTTTAACCTATGATATGTAATGACGAATGCTAAGAGGCTAGTCTTAGTCTTCTCCGAGGACAACGACGTCGGTTACGTCTAAGGGGTGCTCCCCGAATGTGACAAACTTGGTATCAGAACATGAGGTTGAATATCTTTAGGATTGATGTCTCATTAAACCACGTTTATGTAGATTCTTATTCATAATTTTGAAGCGCGCCACACTTATAATTGAGAGACTATGTGATGCTTAGGAAATTCTCATATTCTTGTATTCCTATGGCGTGCCTCTAGAGTCTTACTTTATGTGTTCTTTCACCTAAACCTATTATTGTGGTTATAGGTATGACTACTAGAAGGGCAGCCACAAAAAGAAACGAAGAAGAGATTGCTAATGCAGGAGCTCATGACAACCAAGCTCCTCCGCAAGACAATCAAGTTCCTCCACTTGAGCAAGTTCCTATGAGTGATGAAGTTCCGGTTGTTCCTCCACCTATGACTGATGGAGAGATAAGGTCAGCTTTTTTCAATTTAGACCAAGACATGAACTCTCAAGCTAATGTCGTCACTTCTCGATTCCAAGCTATGACGGCCCAAGTGAATCGGGAAGTTGGACCCTGATTGCCTCAACATGTTAGCACTATGGCTTCTCGTTTGAGAGACTTTACTAGGATGAACCCTCCTATGTTCTTCGGGTCAAAATCGGATGAATACCCTCAAGAATTTCTTGATGAGGTCTATAAGATCCTATTTGCAATCGGTGTGACTTCAAATGAGAATGCGAAGTTGGTGGCCTATCAACTCAAAGATGTGGCCAAAACATGGTACACACAATGGAGGCATAATAGGGTGCTAAGAGGTGGTCCGGTGACATGGGAGATCTTCAAGAAAGACTTTCTTTATAGGTTCTTTCGTACAGAGTTGAGGGAAGCTAAGGTGGAAGAATTCATCAACCTTCGTCAAGGAGGTATGATTGTACTTGATTACTTCATGAAGTTTACTAAATTGTCCAAGTATGCTCCATCCTTGGTGTCTATCCCAAGGGATGAGATGATTCATTTTCTTACGGAAGTGCCCGATGACTTGGTGGAAGAATGTCGTTCGGCTATGCTTCATGATAATATGAATATTTCTCGTCTAAAGGTTCACGGAAACAACCCTAGTTTTCAAGATCTTGTGAATCATTCGAAGGAAAATACTCTTGGAGAAAGAATTACATGAGAGAAACCCATACCTTATGTAGATCTTAATCTACGAAGACCACCTTGAACGAAACCTTGAAGAAACCTTCAAATCGCCCTAGAGAAATCGATAAATATTCTGTTTTTCTTTCGTTCGTTGCTTGCTGTTTATGCGTCGCCTTTTCTATGAGTTTGAACGTGATTCTTATGTTTAAGAACTGATCTTGAATTATAAAACTTAGGTTTAATAAGTTAATTTAATAAACTAATTAACCAATTACCAAAAAGCCCCTCTTAAGTTGACTAA
>JABWTJ010000199.1:1543941-1697007 GCA_016801875.1 Solanum sitiens
ATTGAAAAACATCAATTAAACTTTAATAATATCATATCTTAACAATTGAAAACGTTTCATGCAAGAACCCACGATTTAGAGTAGAAATTAGACAATTCACTTTAGAAAACTTTGAAAAACATCTTGAGAATTGGGCTCCTTGATGAAATAAGTTTCAAGTATAAAAATCCATACCTCAAGGATGATAATTCTTCACTTTGATGAAGAATTCTCCTTCAAAACGCCACACCAAGCTGATCCTTCAAGCTGAACTTCAATGGAGGTTTTGGGATTTCTAAGAGACTTTGGATTTTGATTTTAGAAGAATAATGAAGTCTCTAAGGTCTTAACCACTTAAATAGTTAATTAAACTACCCATAAGACCCTCAATAAACCGCCTCAACTATTATTTAGACATGGGGTGAATTGGTCACCCTGACTTGCCAGCAAATCTGCGCACAGGGACAGTGGCTGGGACGACGTGCCCATGACGGGGCGTCACGGGTGAAACGGGGCGTCATGGCCATCAGTTGTAAGCTCCAGTGGCTTGCCAAGGGTTCCCCCTACACACTTGGACAAGGACCCCACGACGTAACCCTTGTGACGGGGCGTCACAGCCATGACTGGCCGTTGACAGCTCCGTCGCCAAGGCTGCCTGGGACAGCCCCATAAGATTTTGGGTCCTTTCCTCAAGGACCCTTTGATGGTCCTTAGGGATAATTTCCCGGACGTTTCCAACCCAAAAATGATCATCTATAAGTTTAACACCTCTCACATGAATTTCATCCAAAACGAACACGTAAAACTCAACGAAACTCACCTAGACGTACAAGGTCGACTCAAGGCATATCTTTCGAATGCCTTGTACGTTCTTGGTCGTTTGAAATCCAAACTTCACAAAACTTTAACCACTACATATGCATGGTATATTAAATCTATTAAGAACTTTAAAACACCATGAAACACACATAAACACATAGAACCACCTTTTAGACATTTAGGTGACTTAGTCGTCAAACGTCTTAGTCGTCCCTTGACGTTTGACTTCCAACACCTCTAATACTTTAGCTACTGCCTATATACAACATATTAAACATATTTAGGACCTTAAAACACTAAGAACAACATGTTAGGCTCTAGAACACCTAAGCTATTTTCAAGGTCTTACAATCTCCCCCACTTGGACAACATTCGTCCTCGAATGACACTTGTCACTCTCCGAACACTTCCAAGATTAGAGATTCAACTAGCAGCACATAACCAAACCATACAACACATTATCAAGAAGAAATCATCAATTTCACATAATCAAGAGATTCACAACACAACAAGAAACTAGAAAACAATTCTATAACTTGTTATGCTACAAAACTCACATGCTTCAATCCAAATAGCAAAAACTCATTTTATATTCAACATAATACTCATATACATCAGTTCTAACCACATAACAAGAATTTTAGACCAAAGAATCAAATAGCCATTTTTACAAAAATTTAATAGTGAACAGTTCATAAGGCTACAGTGATTTCAGAAACTTTTCCAAAAATGCAATTTTTAGGCAATTCTTTATATAAACATGCTAATATGCAAGATAACATCATGTAAACACTTCATACAACATGCTCAAAGCTTCATAACACACACAATGCGAGAAGTAAATGAAATTCAATTTCAACCAAACTCCTAAACATCATGCACATGCAACAAATCAAGGAATTCTATCCCATCTACAAACCATACTCCCCCACTTAGAAGGAACCCATACTATCAAAAGAGAAACAAGAACTTACCAACATCATCACCCGACTTCTCAATTCTAGTACGGAGTGCATAGAAACGCCTCTTAGTTGGAGCATCATCCTTTGGAACACTAGGCTCAACCCTCTTGCCCTCCTTCCTAGAAGCAATGTTTGGACAATCTCTAACTTTGTGCCCATCCTTTCCACAACCAAAGCAACTACCGGTACCCAATAAACACTCACCATAATGACACTTGCCACAATTTGCACAAGCAGGCTTGCTATCCTTAGAACCACCTCCTTTCTCAAACTTCTTCTAAGGAACTCTAGGTACATCTTGAGATTGAAATCTTTTCTTGAACCTAGGTTGCTCTTGATCACTAGCAACACCCCTTTTCAAACTTCTAGCCATCCTTCTAAGTTTAGACTCCTCAATAGATTGCGCATACACCACGAGTCTAGATAGGGTCATATTATCATGAAACATAGCGGTACGACATTCTTTCTTCACCAAATCGGCTACTCCGGTACAAAAGCGACTCATTTCGTCTCTTGGATTGGACACAAGAGAAGGAGCATACCTAGACAATGTCTAGAATTTCAAAGAGTACTCCTCAACACTCATATTGCCTTGCTTGAGATTAATAAAATCCTCCACCTTGACTTCTCTTCTCTCTCGGGGAAAGTACTTGCCAAGAAAAGCTACCTTAAACTCTTCCCACTCAATAGGACCCGAATCTTCCGGCCTATTGTCCTTCCATTGATTATACCAAATTTGAGACACATCTCTCAATTGATAAGAAGACAACTCCGCCTTCTCCCTAGATGTAACCCCCATAGCACTCAAAACTTTGTACACACCATCAAGGAACTCTTGGGGATCCTCATTAACCTTAGCGCCAAGAAAGATAGGAGGATTCATCCTCACAAAGTCTCTCAACCTAGAAGTCATAGTGTTCTCCATAACCCTAGGCACCATACTCAAATTGATTTGAGTAGCAACGGCTTGAGCTAAAGCCATCAAAGCCTCTCCAATCACCCTATTAGATAACTCCGTCACTTCATTACCTCCATACACATTAGGAACATGATCACCTTGGGGAGGCACTTCATCACCTTGCCCATCTTGGACACCTTGCTCATCTTGAGCAATTTGCTCAACTTGCACAACCTCATCATTCATCCTCTCCTCTTCCAATCTTCTAGCGGCCATCCCTCTAGTATTCATCTCCTAGCAAGCACAAGGAAACTCACAACATTTACTCTACCACACGATATAGGAGTAGAAAAGAAGGGAAACTCTATCGTCCTATAGCCTCTCGCCCATAGATGTGTCGCGATTCACACCGATGGTCAAGACTCTACTAGACGTGACTTGATGAGACTTTTTGATACCTAATACTACTTTCACCATCCTATGCTCTGATACCAACTTTGTCACAACCCGAGATCATACCCTAGAATATAGGGTGCAATCTTGGATTGCGACCGGCGTCGTCGAACTCTCAGAGTTCTAAGACAAGCCTCATTCATATCATTCATTGCATATACATAGTGAAAAGTAGTGCGGAATTAAAACTTTTCACTAAAACATAATATAGTCTTTAAAACCTCTTTCATATAAAAGTAATAGAAATGCAAGTCTCAATCTCATCATCTTAAGACACAAGAGTACTTTAATACGAAAATAGAATCAACATAGTCTTATTACAATACTTCATAAAAGAAACATAAGATGACATATATGCCCTCGATACAAATGAGGACATACTTCAATTCTTCTACTCGGACGATTCTTCTAAGCCCAAGTCTTCTTCTCCAAAGCTCCTTACCTACCAAGGACTATAGATAGAAAATAAAGCATGGAATTAGTACAACCACATGTACTAAGTATGGCTATATGCATAAAATCATAAAAACGGACTTTATTGGAAATATGCATCTTTTCATTTAGAAATCATAGATTAATCATAAGAACATCATTTAGCAATTAAGAAACACATACGATAACAATTAACCAAAAATAACATTTATAAGCTCACTTTACAGTGAGTTCACTTCACTGTACAGTGAAGTCCCTTCACTGTACAGTGAAGTCCCTTCACTGTACAGTGAAGTCCCTTCACTGTTACAGTGACGTCCAAACCTTCCTTTTTAACATCTTCTAGCATGTAATTTCTCACTTAAAGTCATCCTAAGATTCACTTAAGTCACACAAAGAGAGACCGCCCATACACCCTCTCTAGATGTGCCTAAACGACCCTTAAGATTACCTACGATGAGTCACATACATACTTAGAAAACAATCATAAACTTCAAGGTAAGATTCATCTACAAAAGGTCATTTCCAAGGTTCACTTCAGTAAGTGTGGAGTGACCTCCCATACAATATCTATCACACACACACAAGAGATCCTATAGACTACCTATAAAAGAGTCATTCTCACTAAACACACCAACACTTAAATGATAAGACATTCTCCTTCCAAAGCCTATCAAAAGACCTACTTAAGTAAATCGAGAAGATAAAGTCCATAGTACAATGACCTCTCCAAGATTACCTAAATAGTCCTTAAGACTTCCTAAGGTTTAGATCATGTCAACAAGATTAACCAACTTCCCTAACTAGAGTCATCCTCAAGACTTCCAAAGATAAGACATGAAGAGACCATCCTTTCATGTCCTCCTCACACTTTAGCTAAGGAATGCTTAAGTCACTTTAGATTAGGTACTCAACCATTTACATAGTTACTAACATAGGTCATTAGTTCATTAGTTCATTAAGACTCATACATCACCTAAGACACTCAGATAATGGATCACATAATGGTCTTTGAACAAGACCTAGGAACTCCACATAACACCTTCAAAGTCTATTGTGCAATGTCTAGATAGCGTCCCATACCACCACCCAAACCTCATAAACTTATCTAATGCTAATAGGTATTCCACATGATGAGAATAGGCAATAACCGACATAGACCATGGTAGCAAGACATGGAATCCGAAGTTCTATCCTACTTCGATGAGTTTGTTCTACTTGCCAATGGTAGAACTTGGACACATCCCATGTAGGCACATGGTTAAGGAATATGAAGGGTGTGAGAAGCATTCAATCTATTATTTAATTGAATCCACTTCCCCCTTACTCATACTCACTCGGTGCTAGCCTTAGTACTCATACATTAGTTCACATTAAGGTTCATATAAATAGGTTCCTTATCTAGTTCATGACCCCCTTTACATTCACCCTACCAAAGCAAGTTCCACTAGGGCATATATCACTTTAGCGACAAGAAGCTCATAGCGATTTTCCTAAGGTATGATATGCTGCCGTTCCAGCCAACCATCCCTAAGTCCATCACTCATAACATGAAGGACACCATTACGGCTAACTACTTCACAATTCATAACCTCGCCACTAAGTTCAAGGTTCCACATAGTTTGACCTTCTTATCATTAAGGTCTCACCTATAATATTATTCAAGACTCTTAACATACTAAGTCAAATCATCACATAATAATATTCATATATGCATCAAGCAAGGTACATAAGTCTACCTAAACAAGACACCACATATTTCACTTTAACATACAATACAAGTCATTCTAGAAGTACTTAGGAGTAACATCTTATAACCTAACATAACTTCATATAAGAACACATATACTTTAACATATAGATAGACATTATCATATATCACATAATCATCATATACTTAAAGTAATGCCGACAAGGCCACGATCATCATATTGCATAAAGTAACGCCGACAAGGCCACATCAATTCACATAACACCGCCACCATAAGTGGACCATACCAATCACACATAATTCAAGAGCTAAATTACATTAACTATACACAATAATAAAAGAGTTAGGGCAGCATACCACCAACTGTATCCCATCACTTCAATCCAAAGCCAAACCATTCAATTCAATACCATAAGGCCCTTACCCATGGCCATAAACATCAATTCAAAGAATAAACCATAATACTCAATGAATCTAAGTCAATTCAATATAGATTTACCAATCTAAGACCAAATATACATCAATGGAGTACAATACTTACATCAATAGAAAACCCATAGAAAACTACACTAGAATTTGTAAGCATTAAATTCACATCGACTCAACAAGCTTAACATGCAATAGATCTAAGAGTATTCATTACTCAATATCAAATTTAAACAGCCTATACATCACTCATACATAATATATACATGAATCAAAAGCCCATAGCAATATACACATGAATTCATCAATCTCAAGACATAATCACATAACCCATATTTTAGTGAAATTTAGAGATTTGAGAAGATCAAGGGTTCATGGAGAATTTCATTGGAAAACATCAATTAAACTTCAATAATATCATATCTTAACAATTGAAAACGTTTCATGCAAGAACCCATGATTTAGAGTAGAAATTAGACAATTCACTTTAGAAAACTTTGAAAAACATCTTGAGAATTGGGCTCCTTGATGAAATAAATTTCAAGGATCAAAAGCCATACCTCAAGGATGATAATCTTCACTTTGATGAATAATTCTCCTTCAAAACTCCACTCCAAGCTGATCCTTCAAGTTGGACTTCAATGGAGGTTTTGGGATTTCTAAGAGACTTTGGATTTTGATTTTAGAAGAATAATGAAGTCTCTAATGTCTTAACCACTTAAATAGTTAATTAAAATACCCATAATACCCTTAATAAACCGCCTCAACTATTATTTAGACATGGGGTGAATTTACCAATTCACCCCTGACTTGGCAGCAAATCTGCGCACAGGGACAGTGGCTGCGACGACCTGCCCATGACGGGGCGTCACGGGTGAAACGGGAAGTCATGGCCATCCATTGCAAGCTCCAGTGACTTGCCAAGGGTTCCCCCTACACCCTTGTACAAGTCCCCCACGACAGAACCCTTGTGACGGGGCGTCACAGCCATGACTGGCCGTTGACAGCCCCGTCGCCAAGGCTGCCTGGGACAGCCTGCCATCAGATTTTGGGTCCTTTCCTGAAGGACCCTTTGATGGTCCTTGGGGATAATTTCCCAGACGTTTCCAACCCAAATATGATCATCTATAAGTTTAACACCTCTCACATGAATTTCATCCAAAACGAACACGTAAAACTCGACGAAACTCACCTAGACGTACAAGGTCGACTCAAGGCATATCTTTCGAATGCCTTGTACGTTCTTGGTCGTTTGAACTCCAAACTTCACGAAACGTTAACCACCGCATATGCATGGTATATTAACTCTATTAAGAACATTAAAACACCATCAAACACACATAAACACATAGAACCACATTTTAGACATTTAGGTGACTTAGTCGTCAAACGTCTTAGTCGTCCCTTGACGTTTGACTTCCAACACCTCTAATACTTTAGCTACTGCCTATATACAACATATTAAACATATTTAGGACCTTAAAACACTAATACCAACATGTGAGGCTCTAGAACACCTAAGCTATTTTCAAGGTCTTACAATTGACTCCTCGTATGTCTAGGTCATAGGTCATAGATGAGAGTTCATCAACCTATATCATGTGAGAAACCCTTTCACATGGACATAGCATATTCAAGCACCTATCTAGTTTAGAGTACTCTTGAGAATACCTTTCAAGTGACCCTCTATTTACTAGATCATCATTCATGTGTGTGTACATATATGTGAGCAAACCTTTCACATAAGACATTGAGGCCACACATAATCATACTTCAATTTCATTCATGCATAAGTCTACAAGTGTAACCATATAAGCAAGTCTTTCATATAAACACATTTAGGAACTAGGTATAATCATACTTCATCATAACATATACTTCACATTGTAGCATATAAGACATGTTCATAACATACTCATGCATTCATATTGATGTACTTAGAAGACCAAACCTAGGAACTATCCTATCAAGGAAAACATGTGCAATGCATAGACAAGGTTCCATACCCTTTCCCATAATAGTACACCTATCAAGTCATCCTAGTGAATGATAAATCACATAACATCCTAGAATGGTTAACATAGCATAAGACACATTTATTCAAGGCTTAGAGTTTCATTACAGTAAGCTAAAGTCATTATGCACCTATTTTAACATTACTTCACATAGAACATTATAAGACCTTTATCATAGACAACACCTATACATAACCTTAACATAACCATTCACATGCTCATGACATTAGTAATACAATCTAGATCATAGCTAAAATAGGAAACTAGGCATAAGCTTCACATACGGTGATCATCACCACCACACATTCATAATACAATTGCCTTCAAGTCCATGTTTATATCACATATATTGATTGGCAATAAAGTAAACACTGCCACCATAGGTGGACCACACCAAACATTGTCATACAAGGCTTCATCAACTAACAATTCTACAGAAAAGTAGAAGGGAAGAGCCATTCTTACCAATTCATCACCCTTTGATCATCATTGATCAATACACCTTTTTCATCAACAATTCGATTGTAGGGAAGTACCTAAAGGCATCTTAACATAAACGAAATCATGCAGAAAATACTACAAGATCATGGTACTATCAACTACACTACATCACCAATATACTATAAAGTAGAGAGACATAGATCACTTACTAGTATTCCTTGCTTTGATCATCATGATCAACATTCATAATTCACCAATAATACAAATCTAGGGCAGTAGCTAAAGACATAATAACCTAGTCTAAATCATGCTTCATTTACCATAGAATTGATATCATAATATGTTCATTAACACTATCAATCTATAAGCTAGAAGAACCTAGATCAATCCCTACCAAGACTAATTTACTTTGATCAAGAATGATACATACCCACAATTCATCAATAAAATCAATATAAGGTAGTAGCTACAATTACCTTTACATAAACAAATTCTACATTCATGCATTCTAGAATCTAGCGTAGAGTGAATATCCTTGTTTAACAATCAATAGAAAGTAGAGATCAAGTCATCAAGCATCAATCCACATTGGACCAACAACACATAATTCATCATCACATTATAATTTAGGCAGTAGATATAAGCATTTTAACATAATTGAATCATAGTTCGATATACACAAGATCAAGATCACAAAGTCCATATATAGGCTAAAACGAGAATTTGAAGGGAGCATGGTTCATCATGCAACTGGATTGAATTAAACATTAGATTCAGTACATTATAATCAATTTATCATGAATAATCCTTTGAAAACGTTTTGAGAAAGAACCATGGCTAGATTGAAGAAGAAGAAGTTTGAGCATGATATTGTGTTGAAAACATTGAAAGGAACTCTCTAGATGGAAGATTAACTAGAGATGAAGGATGAAAAAATTGATGAAGGAACCTTTAGAATCAATAACCATGTCTGTGTCTTGAGCTTCATCTTCAATGGAGAATTCTACAGAGGTTTGTTTTATAGGGAAGGGTTAAATTTGAAGAATGAATTGGGAATGGGCTAGTCATATTTTTGATCACCTAAATACATCCAAAAATAACCAAATAAACCACTAGGGTCAGGTTAACACGTGGATGAATTTGCCATTCACCCCACAATTGAAATAACGTTCATGGCAGTAAGCACAGGCTGCATTAACGACCACCAAACGACGCCCTTTAAGACCATCGACGGGCCGTTGGTGGCCACCGTCGTTTGTGTCTGAGGCTGTAATTTGGCTGATCATTCCCCAAGCTAAATGCCAATTGACTCTCCCCCCCTCGATGGGGCGTAAGTTAACTGACGAGGCGTCATTAGGCTCCATCGATTGACACTGTCAAGGCAGTGTCTCGATAGCCTTTGGGTTCTTCTTGAGGGCCTCTTGCGGGGCCTTTGGGGAGTCTTACCCGGACTTTTCCAACTTAAATATAATATTTAACATGTTAAATACCTTCCATACAAGTTTCACCCAAAATGAACACGTAAAACGTGTCAAGACACACCATGACACACATGCACGTCTGAAGAGCTAACTTTCGAACGTCGTGGATGTTCTTGGACGATTGACCTCCAAACTTCATGAAACCTAAAATACTGCCTATATACATCATTATTACTCATATAAGGACTTCATAAGTCCATGAAAAATACAGAAACACATAAAAACACATAAGGCCCCTTTGGTGACTAGTCGTCAAACATTTTGGTCGTCCCTTGACGTTTGACGTCCAAATCAGCTAAATCTTTAGACACTACCTCATTACAACCTTAAACCAATTTTAGGATTTCAAAACTTCAAGACACAAATGTTAGGCTCTAGACACCTTAATTCATTTTGGGATTTTACAAAGTTTGACTTAAGTTCAGAGTAAGGTGAAGTCTTTTCTTCTTCCGAAAGAAGTCTAAAAAAAATTCAAATTTAAAAAGAAGGAAAACTAATATTTCAAAGAGCCTTCAGTCTAGTTTTCATAAAAGAGTAATAACTTTCTAAATGAAGCAAGCAATCTAACTCTCCGAAAGTCCAATACCTAATCTAGAGCCTCGCATGAGTATCCAAGACTTGAAACATTGTTATAAGACCAAAGATAATGTTTATAATCCATTTAAGAATTTTTTATAGTCAATACGTCAAGTAACGTCTATGATATCCGGAGATTTGTGAAAGAGGTGCTATTGTGCCTTAGCCTATTTCATAGGGTTTTACTTGTCAGAATTTGATGAAAATTGGTGGGAAGGTGTAAAACTTGTGTTAGAGCGTGTTTAGGATTGAAACTTCAGGGTAAAAATCCCCGAGGAACACCCTAAGGGTCCTTGGAGAGACCCTTGCATTTCACCCAAATTTGTAGATTTAGGTAGTGTGGACAGTAGTCATCTACGGTTGTCAAATGATGGACTGTCGTCTGTATGACGGGGCGTCGATGGCACCTTCATTCCACACTTAGAAAAAATTTCAAAAGAGGCCAAAACCCAAGACTCTGACCAAATTGATTGACCTGCAGGACGATGGGTGAAGGGGGTCGTCGACTGAACTACGGACCGTAGGTCAGGGTCTCGTAGGTCAAGTCTGGTTTTTGCTGGGCATTTTAAGTGAGATTTATTTAATTAGTTAGTTGGTTAGTTTGTGAATTAAGGGTTGATGGAGGTTTAATTAAGTTAATTAAAGACCTATATAAAGACCTAAGCCAAATTAAACTAACCCAACACCCACAATTCCCAAACTCAAATCACTCTTCCTTCTCCCTACTTTCTCTCTCCCAAAGAAAACTCGATAGAAGACCAAGGTCTAAGGGCTATACGGAAGCAAGAACTCCACTTTTCTCAATCAATCTTCAAGGATTAACAAGATATGGGAACTCTTCACCTTTTGGATTCCTTTTTTCAAAGGGTTCTTTCAAAATTGATTTCCAAAAGATGAATTGAACATGGATTTCTTTCTAATCCGAAATTGATCTTTTAAATTGTATTGTTCTTGATTTCTAATGATTATTATGGTTATATTATGATGTATTATTGTTTTATTATGGTAGTTATTGATGTTAAACCTAGTATGTGGAAGAGGTGATAAATTGACCCCAATTCCCTAATCCTAGGTTATAAACTAGTGTTAAAGTGTTGATGCAATCGACTTAGTTCTTGTGTTAATTACTATTGTATGATGATATTACACCTATTATTGGATGAAACTGGTTTGTTGATGGTAATACAATGGATGATGGCTTTTGAAGGAGAATTGGTAAGACTTTGTGATCTTGAACCTTTACTTCAATAGTGATGTCTTGTACTTAATGATGAAGTTCAATTGAAGCATATCTTGTGATTAAATTAAGTTTGTGTTGGTATAATTATGCAATTGAAATGTCTTTTTTATGTGAATTGTGAAATTATCATTAAGATGAAATGATATAAGGTTGGTTATGAATTACCTATGTTTCTTATTGTGACATGATCATGATAACGTGTTAATCTCATATATGAGGGTTGTATTGAAAGGATGTTCTCATGCATTTCCTATTGAGCTAATTACTATGACTATACAAGGGGTTAGTCTCCTCTGGCCTAAACTAAGTTATGATTTTTAAAGTAAGACATAAAAACATTTCAAAAGGGACTCTAGCTTAGCACTGAGTGAACTAGTAGTGAGCAGTGTCCCTTCCCAAGTAGGGAAGGTAGTTCACTATTGTACTCATGATATAGAGATGACAATGCCTATTGCATAAAGAGGGTCTCTAACATGTCTCCTAGTTCTTGAACTATGTTGCCCTTATAGGAATACTATCTAGTGGATCCACCTAGATGCTATATTCATGTTATGGTACAACCTTGGCAAGTAGTCCAACTTATTTCAGTAGGGTTTCATGACACCGGATTTCACATTAGCTCATGTGTTCTATGTTGGTTAAGAAGTTTTCCCGTAATTAAAATGAGGTAATAAAGTGAACTCTATCTAGGAAGACTTAAGGGGTTTAACTTAGTCTAGGTAGGGGTATGAGACTCTACCTATACATTGCACTAGTTGTCCTTGAGGGAAGTCCTAGGAGGATGTTCTTATGTTCTTATAAAGTAAATAATATGAATATTTTGATTTTACATGTTGATGATTCTATATGATGTTGGGTTCACTCATGAATATGTTGATGTTCTATATTGCTAAATATGATGATGAATACTCATGATGCTATGTTATGTGAGTCTAGACATTAGTTATGATCCTTTTAGTTGGTTTAATTGGTTCAGTGGGGTTATGGGGCTTCACTTGGTCATTGCACTAGTAAGCTTGGTAAGGGACTATGAGTAAGGTTCGTGCATATGTTGTAATGTTATGAACTCTTGTACATGCTTTGTTGTTATAACATGATGTTGGAGTTGTTTTTGTTATGTACTCAATTATTCTACTACACATGTTTACTTGACTTAACTTGATGATGTTTGTCTAGTGTTGAATAAGCTATTGCCTTAAGGAATATATGATTATTGTCTTATGTGTGTTGTTTGTTGTGCATAAGGCTTTTAAAACTAACTATGCATAGTTTTGAACAAATGTCCCCTTTAGCAGGATTTCTAAGTTTATGTGTGCATACGTTTACATACTTAGTACAAGTGGTGTACTATCCCATATTCTTACCCTTTTTCCCAAACAATGTAGGTTAGGACCATGGAATTATTAAGCGTACTTTGAAGAAGGCTTGGATATGTTTCTCCAAAGTGTGGGTATGTCCTCAAGATTAGTGGATGATGCCTTTTCCTATTCTACCTATGTGAATTGCTATAGTCTAAAGACATTCGTTTAACTCTTAGTGTTCAAGACATTGTTGTAAGCCATAAGTGGAAATTATACATATGTGTAAGGGCTATGCCCAAATTGTTCTATTCGACTTTATATGGTTTTATATGAGACATTCCTATTAGATTATATTTTATATATGGTATATGTGGCATAAAAGTAGAAGCCTATGTAAACTTCCTATGCGAGGAGTATAAGATACTCTCTATCTATATATTATGTGTAAGCGAGAGATCTTTAAAAACCTCATGATATAGATGGATATGAAAAATATTGATTTTCCTCACTTTTTAACCTATGATATGTAATGACGAATGCTAAGAGGCTAGTCTTAGTCTTCTCCGAGGACAACGACGTCGGTTACGTCTAAGGGGTGCTCCCCGAATGTGACAAACTTGGTATCAGAACATGAGGTTGAATATCTTTAGGATTGATGTCTCATTAAACCACGTTTATGTAGATTCTTATTCATAATTTTGAAGCGCGCCACACTTATAATTGAGAGACTATGTGATGCTTAGGAAATTCTCATATTCTTGTATTCCTATGGCGTGCCTCTAGAGTCTTACTTTATGTGTTCTTTCACCTAAACCTATTATTGTGGTTATAGGTATGACTACTAGAAGGGCAGCCACAAAAAGAAACGAAGAAGAGATTGCTAATGCAGGAGCTCATGACAACCAAGCTCCTCCGCAAGACAATCAAGTTCCTCCACTTGAGCAAGTTCCTATGAGTGATGAAGTTCCGGTTGTTCCTCCACCTATGACTGATGGAGAGATAAGGTCAGCTTTTTTCAATTTAGACCAAGACATGAACTCTCAAGCTAATGTCGTCACTTCTCGATTCCAAGCTATGACGGCCCAAGTGAATCGGGAAGTTGGACCCTGATTGCCTCAACATGTTAGCACTATGGCTTCTCGTTTGAGAGACTTTACTAGGATGAACCCTCCTATGTTCTTCGGGTCAAAATCGGATGAATACCCTCAAGAATTTCTTGATGAGGTCTATAAGATCCTATTTGCAATCGGTGTGACTTCAAATGAGAATGCGAAGTTGGTGGCCTATCAACTCAAAGATGTGGCCAAAACATGGTACACACAATGGAGGCATAATAGGGTGCTAAGAGGTGGTCCGGTGACATGGGAGATCTTCAAGAAAGACTTTCTTTATAGGTTCTTTCGTACAGAGTTGAGGGAAGCTAAGGTGGAAGAATTCATCAACCTTCGTCAAGGAGGTATGATTGTACTTGATTACTTCATGAAGTTTACTAAATTGTCCAAGTATGCTCCATCCTTGGTGTCTATCCCAAGGGATGAGATGATTCATTTTCTTACGGAAGTGCCCGATGACTTGGTGGAAGAATGTCGTTCGGCTATGCTTCATGATAATATGAATATTTCTCGTCTAAAGGTTCACGGAAACAACCCTAGTTTTCAAGATCTTGTGAATCATTCGAAGGAAAATACTCTTGGAGAAAGAATTACATGAGAGAAACCCATACCTTATGTAGATCTTAATCTACGAAGACCACCTTGAACGAAACCTTGAAGAAACCTTCAAATCGCCCTAGAGAAATCGATAAATATTCTGTTTTTCTTTCGTTCGTTGCTTGCTGTTTATGCGTCGCCTTTTCTATGAGTTTGAACGTGATTCTTATGTTTAAGAACTGATCTTGAATTATAAAACTTAGGTTTAATAAGTTAATTTAATAAACTAATTAACCAATTACCAAAAAGCCCCTCTTAAGTTGACTAAATATAGGAGAACATAACACCTAGTCAAATCTGGAAATTTGTATTGACTATGGTTTTGGTCAACATTTTGACTTTATATTAATTAATTAAATCCTTAATTTAATTAATTTATGGACCTAGGGTATGTACTAAAGTACCCCTAAGTCATTGGAACCAAAATTAACCTTTTTGGACCATCCTAGGTTAAGTGCTAGGATGTTTCTTGAGTTATACTAGGTTAGTGTAAGAATTTCGTTTTGATCATTTAAACTAATTAATTAAATTGCTAATTTAATTAATTAGGTGACCTAAGGTAATTACTAAAGTACCTTTAAGTCATTAGGACCATAACCAATCCTTTGAACCATCCTAGGTTAGGTACTAGGTTGTCTTTTTCTTGTTTTAACCGAAATCTGGAAATTGCTTTGTGATTTCGGTTTTGCCCCTTTAAATTTATTAATAAAGTTGCTAAATTAATTAATTAAGTAGCCTAGGGTAATTAATAAAGTACCCTTAAGTCGTTAGGATCTTAACTAACTCTTTGGATCATCCTAGGTTAGGTACTAGGTTGTCCCTTTCTTGTCTTAACCGAAATCTGAAAATTTCCTTTTTAGTTTCGGTTTCAGCCCTTTTAAATTAATTAATTAATTTGTCAAATTAATTAATTAGGTAACCTAGGGGAATTTATAAAGTACCCCTAAGTTGTTAGGACCATAACTAACCTTTTGGACCATCCTAGGTTAGGTACTAGG
Source organism: Solanum sitiens (assembly GCA_016801875.1). NCBI lineage: Eukaryota > Viridiplantae > Streptophyta > Magnoliopsida > Solanales > Solanaceae > Solanum > Solanum sitiens. The sequence continues at coordinate 1,559,383 of JABWTJ010000199.1, forward strand.
TTGTCTCTTTAACTAGTACTAGGTTAGTGTCAACCCGATTTTGGTCCTAGGTTGTCGGGTGCACTAATTAGTTTATTTCGTTTGGTCCTAGGTTTGTTAGATATTTATGGCAGTAGGTTAGAGTCTAGAATTAGTTAGGAAGTTAGTCCCCACATGGAGGGGTCCCTTGTGCACGTTTTTCCCCCCTAACTACCGTAACTGAATTCGGTTAGGGTAGTCCCCTCCTTGGCCACTTCTTCACAAGTCTTGCGCATGTGCTTGCACATGGGTTGGTTGTAATTTTCTAACTAACTATTATTTATGGTTCATTTGGGAATGTTTACTTATTGTCCCAAGGACCCTCACCATGTCCTTGGGCACTGCTTAATTTATATGATCATTTTAAATGGTCATGTGCTATGGTGCTAGGCTTGACAATTGGATGCCTAGTACTTCATATGTTTTGTTGAGATGTCATTTAATTTAGCTTAGGGTCTTCATTGCAGGTACATTTATTGAACATCAATCTTTGATTGGGGTATGACAACCCAAAAATTATATTTCTTATTCGTATAGAGATAATTGGCTAATATCCCTTAGCCAATTTTCTAAACTATGCCCAATATTTCTCAATATTTGGCATTGGGGTGCCTATGTACCCCTAATAGGCTATCCTAAGGGCATACTGGGCTCTTCATTAGACATATGATTTTCCAGAACGTTACATTAACTCCCCAATGTAACCCTCTAGTTATACTTGCTGCATTGTACAACCTTGAGGACACGAAGTACTCATACATATAACCTTCCTAATTCAACACATACATTCATGGAAGTATAGTACATCATAGACACATCTAAGTCAAGACCCTAATGACATTACAGTGAAACATAGTCAATATTCACATATGCTAACATCACTTTACATAGACCATATAAGACCTTACTCACAACCCCAATCTAAGTGTACTAGTGCAATGTAGATGTAAGACCCCATAACCTAACACATACTTAGTAAACCTATCATGAGACTACAAGCCTTAACATATATTCCATACATAACCAAGACAAGTATATACACTTCATACATGCCAAGCAAGACTGTCATCATACAGTCAATAAGACCAACATTATGCACATAAGGAGAGACCACATCACATAGACCCATTAGCACTCATACCAATGCATATCATCACAACAAGTAGACTACCCTACAATGTCATGCATAGATAACATAAACATATACATATGCATTAGAACACCTTTCTAGAACTCCCTTCAAGAGCTACTTGTGCAATGCATAGGTGAAGTCTCATACCCCCACCTACACTAAGAAACTACCCTTAGGTTATCCTACTTAGGGTCCTTACTTTTCTTCCATTGTCCATTTTACTTTAGGTAAACTATAGGCTTAACCGACACTAATATCATGGGTGCTAAACATGGAATTTGATGTTGTAGAGCCTTACACCAATAGAAGGTGTTGTACCTAGCCAAGGTAGAATATTAAGACATGCTAGCATACTAAGTGATACAACTTGATAGATCCTATGGGGCAAGCATAGTTTATGGAACTTGGAGGCATACATGAAAATATCATTATATACCCTTTGGGCTATGAGGCTATGGTGAACCCTACCTTCCCACATTGGGAAGGTGTCACCCCTCATCTTCAAGTTCACTCGGTGCTAAGCTAAGTTTCCTTTATTGAAAAGATATTATTATCTTTAGTTAATAAAATATAGGGTTAAGAGAGTTAACTTCTCATATGCTTAGCTCATAGGACAAAGATGAGAATTCATCAACCTATATCATGTGATAAACCCTTTGACATGGACATAGAATATTCAAGCACCATCTAGTTTAGGGATACTTCGGAACACCTTTCAAGGACCCTCCATTAACTAGATTATCATACATGTGCATGCGCATACATACATGTGAACAAACCTTTCACATAACACCTTTAGACCACACATATTCATACTTTACTTTATTCATGCATAAGGGCATATGTGTAACTAAATGAGTAATCCTTTCACATAAAAACATTTAGACACAATGCACATTCATACTTCATCATATCATATACGTCATATTCATAACATGTTCATGCATTCTTAGTCATGTACTTAAATCACAAACCTAGGACTATCCTATCAAGGCACACATGTGCAAAGCATAGAGAAGGTACCATACCCTTAACCATACTGGTACACCTATCAAGTCATCCTAGTTAAGGGATACATAACATACTTCATAGACATAAGCTTTACATGCATAGTAGTAGACATGGGTGCATATGAGAATAACCTTTCATTGGACAACATGAACCTATACTACTTTGTAGGCATGCATAATGTTTGAGTGTGTGTACACTGGTCAACATGATCACAAATGTCTATCAACAACATATTCAGGCATCCACCTTCTTAGGACCACAATGCACAACCAAGCATAGACCACACATCATAATTTAGCATACGAGACAAGCTAACTTCACATTACACTTAAGACTCCTAACATTAACTAATAACACATTCACATAGGGGCATATAGATAGGGGTCCATTGGTCATCAATGCTTCATAAATGGAAGCACCTAAACCAACCCTAACATTGTCATTCCCATTCTTGTAACCTTAGCAACACAACCTAGATCATAGACTAGAATAGAAACTAGGCATAAGCTTCACATAGTGTGATCATCATAACCACACACTCATATAACATCAAGTTGCCTTCAAGGCCATAATTAACACATATATAGCTTGACTAGGAAGTAAACACCGCCACGATAAGTGAACCATACCACAGAATGCCATACAAGCCAATTCTATCAACAATAATATAGAAGAGTAGAGGAGTAAGGAATTCTTACCAATCCATTAACCTTTGATCATCAGTGATCAATACTTATCTTTCATCAACAATTCGAATATAGGGCAGTAGCTAAATTTACATAAACATGGACAAAATCATACATAAACCTCAACAAGATCATGATACTAACATGTATACTACATCACCAATTCAATAGAGAGTAGAGAAACAAAGATCACTTACCGATCTCCCTTTCTTCGATCCTCAATGATCAACACACACAGTTCATTAATAATATCAATATAAGGCAGTAGCAAAATAGATTATAACCTAACATAATCCTACTTCAAATTTCCATAAAATCGAGATCATATTAAAACTACATTAGCAATCTATAGAAGATAGAAGAACATAAGTCAATACTACGTAATCTTCAAGACTTGATTCACATTGGATCCATTACATCTAATTCATCATCAATATACATAATAGGAAGTAGATATAAGCAATTCAACATGCTAGATTCACCAATCAATTAACATATACTCAAGATCACAATGCCCATAACATAGGCTAATTTCAGAATTGAAAGGAATATGGGTTCATCATGCAATTGGATTGAAATTCACTTTATAATCAGTACATTTACATCAATTCATCATATTCAAGCCTTTGAAAACATTTTGAGAAAGAACCCATGGCTAGATTGAAAGATATAGAGTTTGATCATGAATTCTCATTGAAAACTTTGAAAGTAACTCTCTCGATTAAAGGTTATCTAGAGATGAAGGATCACCATACCTTCATTAGATGAAGGAACTCACGAAAACTTGATGAAGAACCCATGGGAATCAAAGGTCCAAGTTGTTCTTGAGCTTCATCTCCAATGGAGGTTTTTAGAGAGGATATTTTGGGAGAGGGAAGTCTAATTTTGAATCATGGATTGGAAATGGGTTTTTCATGTTTTGAACCAACTTAATATACCAAAAAATAACCAACTAAACTGACTAGGGTCAGGTTAGGACGTGGGTTGAATTTCCCATTCACCCCTTAATGAAACAGTCTGTCAGACAGCTTATTGCAGGCTGCATCGACACCCCTTAGTCCTACCGACAGTCTGTAGGTGACCACCGTCGATTGGGTATGGGTACTGTCTTTGGGTTGAGACTCCTACAGGCTAAGAAGTGTGTGACGAATCCCACCCATCGACGGGGCATCACCACACCTACTGGGCGTCGACTGACGGTCGTAGGTAGACACTGCTAAGGCAGCGTCTAGGAAGACTTTGGGTCCTCCTTGAGGACATTTTGCGGGGCCCTTAGGGAGTCGTACCCAGACTTTTCCAACATAAATACACACCTTAACATGTTCAAGACCTTCCATACCTGTTAGAGAATCAAAAAACACTCGAAACACATCCAAATAGGCTAGGCACACTCAAGTCACACATGCACGTCTCAAGGGCTAACTTTCGAACGTCTTGGATGTTCTTGGACGTTTGACTGCCAAAATGAATTCAAATCAATCAAACATGATTCAAAACACTTATTCAACATTTTAAAAAGATTTGTAGGCACATGAGAGGCTCTAGACACCGTAACTGATTTTGGGGGTCTTACAATATCCCCCACTTTGGAACATTCGTCCTCGGATGACACTTGGGACACTTTAAATGCAACAAGGACTTCAATGAATCATAGAGAATATCACAATATTCATAACCTCATCACATAGAAGTCAATGCACCAAACTTACAAGGAATACGAATTTCAAACAATTTAGCACTCAATGCAACACAAGCAAGCAAAACCTTTATTCAATAAATTTCAAAATGCATCAAACACTTAGGCACTTCTCATGTTCATAGGAGGAACTTCCTTCCCCTAATAATAATATGGTATTTACATTAAGAGCTGATTATGAAGCCATATATAAGTCACACTTAGGCAGATTCAACATCACTCAAGAAGCAAATAGGCACTCATACTTCAATGCACATAGACTTTAGTCAAATAGGTTGACAATGGATTCTTATCAGTTAGGAATAATTCCATGGGGTCATACTCAACCATTCCATGCGTAGTTATGTTTAGGGAGGAATGTACTTCTCCTCAACTCAATTACATGTCTCATGAGTTCGTACCCAAGCAATCTACAAAGGTCTATTCATTTTAAATGACAAATTATCAACTTTAACCAAAGCATGCTCATACTTTCTGCCTAATGAAGTAAACATGGTAATTCACACCACACACATCACAACAATAGGAAGTCATTTCACAAAAAAATCAGTTTCTAGCATAACATTAGCTTTCATAAGCACGCATCAATTTGGGAAAGTCTCACAATTTATAGGCACACACAAGGACACTAGCTAAACATGCATTCACTTTTCAAAAGTGAGCCTACAATCATGATTTCAAAACAATAAAAGTCATATCATTTTCAAGAGACTCAACATATTTCATTTTAAAAAGGCTCAATTTCTCATTATAAGGCTAAACTTTACACATCAAAAGTGACTACAACCATGCTTCTCACATTATATCATGAAGTTAAATGCACAACTAGCATATCAAGATGCACAATCAACATGAGAAAACATGAATTTGATCAAAATTCCTTTTTCATGCACTTTAGAATCTTTAAAACATGCTTAACATAGTGTCAATCAAAACATACCTATCATATGGAAAACATTAAATTCATACTTTAATGTAAGACTCCTATCATGAACAAGCTTCTAGGAACTCATTAGTTTGAAGATCAAGTAAGAACAGAAGGACAAGATAGAAATATCTAAAACCTTACTACTCAGATCACCATCGCCCACTTAGGGCAAACCCAATTAAGAGCAACTTAACCCAACCTCAAGAAGATCTTAGCTTATCAACCTTCATCATCATCACTTAAAAGTGATTATCAACCTAAAAGGAATTACAATAACTTAACATAGGGACCTCAAAGGCATATAAAATCTTACAATCTAGGCACACTATCCCCCACTTGGGGTATGCCTAATAAACTCATCCCCTTGAACACCAAGGTCAAGGCAAGTCAAAACTAACCTTTCACACTCTTCACTCATTAAGGCTAGATATTATTGAGGGTTCTTACTCTTAATCTCACATCAAGGAGCCTACTAACTCAAACATCAAGGTATAATACCTCAAACATCATCATTCCTCTAAGTTCACCACATAATGGAAATAAATAACATCCAAGTTAGGTCATACTACCCAACCACATAAGGTCTCACCTTTACCATGATCATCAATGGTCATGACAACCTTAGGGGAAACAATAGAGGAGACTTAGCCATAAGGCCTCTTTCTTTTCTATGAACATTACAGTAATGTAACTTTTAGGTCAATCCAACCCACATCATCACCCTAAAGGTAAGCATACTACTTTAACTTCTATGATTAAACCTACACAAAAGACTCCAATTCATACAAAGCAACTATGAGACATTACACACATAAACAAGGGCAACATTGAACCATTAAACATATACTAAGGCAACATACATCTTTATCTATTTACCACATTCTTCAAAGAATTTCAAGTCTAAACCATATTATAAGGCTATCATCATGCATACTCATAAGGCAATTCATTTTCCAAAAGGAAGCTCAAATCAAGTATAACAACTTCTTTAACAAGCTATAACCATATCATAACATAAATCTTCACATAACATGTCATTTCACATAGGTGTCATATATAGCCATAAAGGGCAACACATCATCAAAGCATGGCAAAATTCACCTTCACACATACTCATTAAACATATAGTCAAGATAAACATCAAACTCACCTTTTCTCCCTTAAGCATAGAGGTACCATCTTATCTAATAAATCACATCTAAAAGACCACCAGAGAAGAAAACAAAAGAGAGAGATCTTATAGAGTTGCAGACTATGGGGAAATCAGAATGATGAAGAAGAGAAACTCTATCGTCCTAGAGCCTCTCGCCGATAGATGTGTCGCGACTCACCACCGATGAACGAGACTCTACTAGACGTGAAAATATGAGACTTTTGGAACCTAAAACCACTTTAATAAACCTCATGCTCTGATACCACATTTGTCACGAACGCGGAGCACCCTCTAGAAGTAACATGGCGCACTTGAGCCCTCAGAGTTCTTATACAAGCCCATAGTTATCATTCATCGCATTGTCATAGGTTAATTTAGTGAAAAATTTAAAACTTTGATAGAACATCATATGCTAGAATATTACTTCCAAAATATATATATGCAATATTATATTTACATAGTTAGACTCTTAGTCTCTTTGCAAACTTAGACTCAACATCATCAGAGTACATTAGGGACATGTCCCTTACAACATAAATCATAAGTACATTTATAACTAAAATTCACAGTAAGATAGACTTAGGCAATCCTTGAACTTAATGATTCTTTTCCTTGAGCTTGGGAATCACATATCAAGCCCCTTCACTTTAGAGACACCCATTTAAGAATCCATAACCTACACTTTGTGTAAAAAGGTAGAGAAGAATGGTGTTAGTACAAGAATGCACTAAGTATGGCAACCATGCAAAAATTTGCATTTGAAAGAGACATTTTTGTTGAAACCATGCATCATGCCTTTTTGTGAAACCCTCATAAAACTTTGAGTACAATAGCATTATACAATTCACATACTTCATATAGGCATATTCAATGTTCATACATCATATATAATCACACATTGGATTTAAGGCATATTTGGAGTCACATCACAGTAACCTCCTTACATTTTACAGTAAGTACTTTTCTCTTTATAGTAAGTTCATTTTACACTGAGCTTTACTTCTTTTAACTTCTTAAATTCCCAATGTAACCCTCTAGTGATACTTGGTGGAATGTACCACCTTGAGGCCACAAAGTACCCATACATATAACCTTCCTAGTTCAACACATACATTCATGGAAGTATAGTACATCATAGACACAATTAAGTCAAGACCCTAATGACATTACAGTGAACCATAGTCAATATTCACATATGCTAACTTCACTTTACATATATCATTATAATACATTACTCACAACTCCAATCTAAGTGTACTAGTGCAATCTACATGTAAGGCCCCATAACCTCACACATACTTAGTAAACCTATCATGAGACCACAACCCTTAACATATATTCCATACATCAACAACACAAGTATATACACTTCATACATGCCAAGCAAGACTGTCATCATATAGTCAATAAGATCAACATTATGCACATAAGGAGAGACCACATCAAATAGACCTGTTAGGACTCATACCAATGCATATCATCACAACAAGTAGACTACCCTACAATATGATGCATAAGGAACATAAACATATACTTATGCACTATAACACCTTCCTAGAACTCCCTTCAAGAGCTACATGTGCAATGCATAGGTGAAGTCTCATACCCCCACCTATATTGAGTTTGATAATGAGGAGACTTTCGGACAAGAGGAAGAGGTACAGACTAAGACTACATGTATTCTAAAAATATTATGTCTTTCTTGAAAGGATTGGTTCGTCCTGGAATTCTTCCCGCACTTCAAGCCACTCAAACTTCCTCCAATTCCCCTATTGTTATTACTGTCCCCAAGGTGGGTGGAACCAATGCCTTTGATTTCCATTCTGAGTGTAAGGACGCATATGAGTTAATCTTAGATTGCTTTGAGAGGATTCATAAGTTGGGTATTGTCCGTTAGCATGGAGTAGAGTTTGTTAGTGAGTCTAAGCAATGGTGGAGAGCTTATGTGCAATGCAGATCGTCGACTTTAACCACACTTACTTAGACCAAATTTTGTGCTTTATTCTTGGATAATTATGTGCCCCGGACTTTGACAGATCGTAAGAAGTATGATTTCATTGCTTTGGAGAAAGGTGGTATTTCTATGGCTGCTTATAAGGCTAAGTTCCATTTTTATTTAGATACTATACGAAAGTGGTGATTACTGAGGAAGAGACTAGGTATCTATTCATTAAGGGACTGAACTTTGAGTTCTATGTATTGTCTGTGCACATGATTTCTACAGGATAAACTTTCAATGAGGTAACAGAATTTTTGGAGTATGTGGAAGGGGTGAGGAGCGATGGGAAGGCTAGGGCGTTGGATAAGAAAGTTAACATCATAGATAACTTTCAGGATTCCTACTCCAGAGGTTTAGGGAGACTGAAACTTGCATCCCGTCCAATTTAGTCCGCAATGACCGCATCCACATGTAATTTCTTGGGCACTCCAACTCAAAATTGATTTAGGATGGCAAAGGAGTCGCACCTTCGGTAGGCAGCAAGCCATGTTTTGATCGCACTTGTTAGATATTAATTCGTCTTACCACCATTCCATCATCAAAACCACCAATCCTTAGTATTCTCATTCAATTCAATTCACAAAGGCTCCTAGCAATAGCCATATACACCATTCCAAACCACTAATCAAACTATTGAATCATCCAACAATATACAATATGAAAATCATCAAATTAAGCCAGCCTATATATAATTCAACCATAATCTATACATCATTCAATAGCCCAATACAATCTACAAAACAATCCAATACCATTAAGTCTTGATCAAATCACCCACATTAGAGACAAATATAGGATTTCATGGATTGCAAGGGTTCAAAAAGGTTTGGATCTAAAATCATTCTATTAACATCAATTATATCACAAATCATTGACTCAAATCATTTTATGCAAGAACCCATGGCTAGAATTCAAAATAGAATATTTCATGCTTTCGAACATCTTTGAAAACCATTGCAATTGACTCCTTGAATGAAATAAAATTCTAGGATGAAACACCATACCTTAATTGAATATAAGCCGCGAAAAAGATGAAGATTCAATGGAGAAATCAAGCTCCTAGCTTCAACCTTCCTTAAAGCTTTAATGGAGTTCTAGAGGATTCTATTTGGGGTCTTGTCTTTTTATTTTGAATAATGAACTCAACGTTAGTTTCTATACTTAAAAAATGACTTAAAAAACCCAAAAACACCTTAAGTAACCGCCCATGACTTAACTATAATGCTAGGTGAATTTCCTAATTGTAACGCCCTAAAACAAACTAAGGTGAACTAGAGATTTGTAAGTGTTGATTGAGTGAATGTTGTGTTAAACTAAGTTAGTTTAGTAATTCTAAGGTGTGTGTAAAGTTTGGTTGAGTTTGGAGGTCAATCGACCAAAAACGTCCATGACATTCGGAAGATATGCCTTAGAATGTATTTGTGTGTCTTGTTGTGTTTGGATGAGTTTTACGTATTCAATTTCCTTGAAACTAAGGTGGGATGTTCCTAAGACCTGAAAGACTTAGTTTAGGGGCTTAACGTCTGGGCACGAACCCATCTAGGATCTACAAGGGGCCCTAGATGAAGGTCCTAAGACTTGGGCAAAAACTGCCAAAAAAGCAGTGACCAACGACGACCCTAAGAACGGTCAGTTGGTCCATCGACCTAGGGCGTAGATTGGACCTGCAAGTCAGGATGGCCAGTCTCCATTTGGAGATAAGTGTCAACCCATGAGACCGCACCAACGGTCCATTGATGCACAGACGGTCCGTTGGTTAGGTCTCGTCTTTGAGGTCTGCAAAACTGTTAAGTGGACTGCCTTGGCTAGGGGTGTTCGGTAAATTCACCCCAAGTCATTTATGAACCTAGGACATTAGTTTTAGGGTTTATTAGATATATTTAAGTTTTATTAACCCTAAGACCTCATTTTAGACCCCTCTTCCTAAAACCCAAAAACCCTCTCTCAAGTCTCCATGGAAGCTAGAAGTCAAGAAATGCTAGAAGGGTTGTTTATGGTTGGTTCTTCATCACAAATCATTGGTATTTCTTCAATGTGAGGTATGGTATCCATCCTTGAACTCTCTTACATTCAAGGAGTCCCTTCTAATGAATTTTCAAAATGGGTTCTCAACCCTAGTTTTTTCTATCTTCAACTCTGAATATGTGTCTTGCATGAAAACGTTTTGAATGACTAATAATGATGTTTCTTATGTTAGTTGATGATTTTAAGGTTAAAACTTCAATGAAATCATGATAAAGCTTTTCTTCAAATGTTGGATTAAGAAATGGGTTAAATGAGCATGTTTATGTAGAGAATGAGTCTTGGTTTTCTTGTGTTGTTATGTTTTTTAGCTAATGACCTAATGGCTATATTATGATGAAAAGTTGATAAAATGTTATATGTGATGACAGCTTGGATTAAAGGGTTAGTTGTTTATGTTGTTTATCTTTAATTTCGAAATGCTCTTGAGTGGTATGGTCCATCTTCTTGGTGGCGGTGTTTAGTTCAATTGTATGAATGTGAAGTTACTAATTTATTGTGAATGAGGCCATGAAGGCTTGTTATGTGAAGTAACATGATGATGATACTATTCTTGCTAAATGTGCCTTATGAAGCTACTATGTGAAATAGGCTAGAGAGTATTCTTAAATGAAGTTATTCTTGTTAAGTGTTTTATGAAGCTTATTATGACAAGTATGTAAACATTATGTCTAAATGACTTATATGGTTATGTTAAGAATCTTAAAGTGTGTGATTTGATAAATGGAAGTCTAAAGCATGATTAGAAGTAATGTATATGAAATGATGCTTATATGCAAGGTGTGCTTACATGTACACACACACTTTAAGTGAATGAATGAAGCTATGTTTAGTAAGAAGGGGAGTCTTGGGGTGGGCACTCTTCATGAGTTGAGATGAAGTATCTAGTACCAACCTCATTATTCCTAATGAGCTTTCCTAGATAGGATGGAGGATGAATGCACTTCGTGAGTTGAGATGTGGCATTCGCTAATTATCCTTAACCTATAGTCTATAATGTCAGAATCTGTGGGGAGTTATGACTAGCAACTAGAGGATAGGAAGAAGAGGTGGAATACGCTTCGTGAGTTGAGATGTTGTGTTACCTTATACCTCTTGAGATGAGTACTCTTCGTTAGTAGAGAATGACTGATTTAGTAGCAATCTCTCTATCCCTTAACTATGTGCCCGCATAGGTATTGCTATTGGAAATGCCATGTAAAAGCTAAGAAGCTTGACCTTACTCTAGGCAAGTGAGGATCCCTCATCCTATAGGGGTTAATATAAGGATTCCATGTCTAGCTCTCATGGTCTTTGTCGGTTAAGCTAACCCCTCACAAAAGTAATGAAAATGATAAGTTGTCTAATTAATGTGTTACCTATGTGATTTGATTGAACTAAGTCTTCTAAAAGAACATGCTACTTTGGGTAGGTGGTGGTATGAGACTCTACCTATCCATTGCACTAAGTAGGACCTTCCGAAAGGGAAGACTTGATGCCAAACCTTCTAATAGAATGTACTACTTAGGGTAGGTGGTGGTATGGGACGCCAGCCTACTCATTGTACGAAGTAGGCATTCCGAAAGGGAAGCCTTTGGTGTTTTGTTGGGGTTTCTTCTAAGGTATTGTCTTTGAGTGGTGATTCATTCTTTCGAGGCAAGTAAGCCGAACGGGGTAGTCTTGAGGATCTCTTGGGTGTGCGCTGAAGGAAGTGTTTAGACGTTTCATTCATGTATTACCTTAGAGAGTCTTGGGATTATCCTTAGGTAGGGAAACTCCTACGGAAATGGATCATTTCCTCATTTGCAATACTTTGGAAGTTTACCATTGTTGGAGTCTTTAGTTTAATGTTAATCTTTTAAGCTTACTTTAATATCTTAAAGTGGTTCACTGTAAAGCTAAGTATATAGCTCACTGTTAAGTTTATCTTTTGGTCAACTTGTTGTAACGTGCTCAAATCCTTTGGAATCCATTATGAGCGCTAGTGGGAGTTGTAGTATGGGATGCTACTCTCACATTGCACTTAGTGTGAACTAAGAGTCCTATTGGAGGAGAGTACTTATGTGAAATTGTATGCTCGAGTCGGTTCACTGTAAGTTTTGGTGTGCTTACTGTATAGTGTATTGTTGAGGTAAAATTATGGGAATTCTTCTTTAAGTGCTTAATGAGGCTTCTTATGTTGTTTTGCTATAAATGTCCCTTTTTACATGTTTTTGCATATGCCATACTTAGTACATTGTTGTACTAACCCCATACTTTTATATACCTTATGAATATAGGTTGGAAGCCTTTTGGAGGATCAGAGTTGAAACTTGGGAATCCTATCTCTCGTGAATTTGGTATGTCCTCATATATTCGAGGACATAGTTTATATTTCTTAGTTTCTTTATTAAGACTTAAATTTGTATTTCCTTTTTATTCTAAAGGGCCGTGTCCCTAAGATTCTAAGTTGTGTTTTTAAGTTGGCTTGTGACGACAAGATTTCCTAGTATTTTTAAAAGGACTTATTTTATTATTATTATCGTGAAAAGTTTTAATTCTGCACTGGTTTTCATGCTTTATGTTATGAACGAGAGTTGAAGGGCTTGTACGAGACACCAAAGGTTCAAGTACGCCCGGCCACGATTCGAGAGTTATCCCTAACTTATAGGGGGGTACTTTCGGGTCGTGACAGACTTGCTATTAGAGCATAAGGTTTTGGGAGATAGTTTAAGGTCTAAAAGTCTCACAAGCCACATCTAGTAGTATCTTTGTCATTGATCTGAGTCGCGACACATCCATGGACAAGAGTCTATAGGATAATAGAGTTTCACTTTGTTCATTACTCTTGTATCGGGCCATAGAACTTAACTCTATAAGGTCTCTCTCTTCTTATCCTTTGTCCGGTGGTTTTCTAGGTGTGATTGCTTGGAAAGGGAGATGTTTCTAAGTTTGAGGGAGAGGAAAAAGTGATTTTTGATTATATGATGGATTTATGGCTAGAAGAGTAAATATGAAGGTAAGATTTAAGAATTGTGATGTGATGCCATTTATGTCTAGGTGTGACTTATTAGATTAGAAGTGTTGTGATGAGGAACTTTATGGGTATGTTGTTCTAAGCATGGTAAGAATTATAATGATTGAATAAAGTGCCTTTGAGAGCGAATGAATTATCTTGTGATTATGTGCAATGATGTAAATTTGAGGAAGGTTGAAGGAATGTGGAGATTTTATAGAAGTTGAGGGCAACTCCCTTGTGTGACTAATGATTCATAGTTGTTCTTGTGATTGGTGGATGTTGTGGTGTAGGCTTACACTAAGATGGAAATATGGTATGAATATCTAGTGATGAAGTTTTGTTCCATGATATTTAGTGAAGTGATGCCTAAGAGTTGAATGAAGTGTTGTTTAAGAGAGCTTGTGTAGGCTTGAATCCTAAGAGGTAAGTGTTATGCTTAACTTGTAAGGTTGATGTTTAATCTTGATGTGCATAAGTTGAGGGTAGTGTGAGTTCCTATCTTGTGAGAGGCATAAAGATGCTTTGGAGTATGAGACCTTGAAGATGGATTTACCCAGAGTGGGGGAGAGTGAGTTGACTAAAATAGCATATAATGTACTTAGTCCAAGAGAATCCTCAAGGGTCACTATGTGGGAGTGGTAGTATGGGATGATACTCTCACATTGCACTTAGCGAAACTTGTCAAGTCTCTTTGGAGTAAGTTAATATAGTATTGTCTCTCATATTGTCATGTCATCTTGTTAAAGTTGCTTGAAAGGTGCATTATGAAAATTTTAAAGCATGTGACACAGCGAAGTTTTGAATTCACTGTAAGTAAGTCCAAATTTTGAGAAAATTGCATTTTTCATGAATTATGGTTTCTAGGTGTTATGGAATGAGTTTCTGTGATTTTATAGTACATATGATCATGTCATCTTGATGAATAGCTCAAAGAATGAATTTTTGAAAAAAATTTAGTATGTTGGGCAGTGTACAGTGATGCTCACTGTAAGATTTCTCATTTTTGAGGAAAAATTTGTTTATATTGAATTGTGGTTTCAATGTGTGTAAAAGTGTTGTATATGAGCATGTTTAATGTTGAAGAAGGTAGTTCCTCCATTAGAGAAGGTTAAGAATGAGTTTTGAAATTTGTGATGTTTGGCAAAAGTTGATTTTGTTGCTAAGTGTTTAAAAGTGTGAAATGATGTTCCTTGCTAGTTGATGCTTTGATTTTGAGTGTATTGATCAAGATTATAATATCTTATGTGATTCTAAGTGAGTCCTTGTTGTTCTTTAAGTTTAAGTGTCATTCGAGGACGAATGTTATCCCAAGTGGGGGAGAATGTAACTCCCTAAAATGAACTAAGGTGAACCAGAGCTTCGTAAGTATTTCTTGAGTGAATTTTATATAAAACTAAGTTAGTTTAGTATTCATAAGGTTTGTGTGAAGTTTGGTTGAGCTTGGAGGTCAATCGACCAAATATGTCCATGACGTTCGGAAGGTATGCCTTAGAATGTACTTGTGTATCTTATTGTGTTTGGATGAGTTTTACGTGTTCGTTTTCCTTGAAACTAAGGTGGGATGTTCCTAATACCTGGAAGACTTAGTTTAGGTGTTTAAGGTCCGGGTAAGACTCCACGTAGGACCCACAAGGGGCCCTAGATGAAGGGCCAAAGACTTGGGTAAAAACTGCCAAAAAAGCAGTGACCAACGATGACCCTAAGGACGGTCCGTTGGTCCATGAATGGTCCGTTGACCTAGGGAGTCGATTGCACCAGCAAGTCAGGATGTCCAGTCTCCATTTGTAGCTAAGTGTCAACCCACGAGACCCCACCAACGGTCCATTGATGCACAGATGGTCCGTTGGTTAGGTCTCGTCTGTGAGGTCTGCAAAACTGTTAAGTGGACTGCCTTGGCTTGGGGTGTTTGGTAAATTCACCCCAAGTATTTTATGACCCTAGGACGTTAGTTTTAGGGTTTACTAGATATATTAAAGTTTTCTAAACTCTAAGACCTCATTTTAGACCCCTCTTCCTAAAACCCAAAACCCCTATCTCTTAGAATTCTCTCTCAAGTCTCCATGGAAGCTAGAAGTCAAGAAATGCTAGAAGGGCTGTTGATGGTTGTTTGTTCATCAAAAATCATTGGTATTTCTTCAATTTGAGGTATGGTATCCATCCTTGAACTCTCTTCCATTCAAGGAGTCCCTTCTAATGAATTTTCAAAATGGGTTCTCAACCCTAGTTTCTTCTATCTTCAACTCTAAATATGGGTCTTGCATGAAAACGTTTTGAATGACTAAATAATGATGTTTCTAATGTTAGTTGATGATTTTAAGGTTAAAACTTCAATGAAATCATGATCAATCTTTTCTTCAAATGTTGGATTAAGAAATGGGTTAAATGAGCATGTTTATGTAGAGAATGAGTCTTGGTTTTCTTGTGTTGTTATTGTTGTTTAGCTACTGTCCTAATGGCTATATTATGATGAAATGTTGAGAAAATTTTATAGGTGATGAAAGCTTGGATTAAAGGGTTAGTTGTTTATGGTGTTTATCTTTAATTTCGAAATGCTCTTGAGTGGTATGGTCCACCTTCTTGGTTGCGGTGTTTACTTGAATTGTATCAATGTGAAGTTACAATTTATTGTGAATGAGGCCATGAAGGATTGTTATGTGAAGTAACATGATAATGATGCTATTCTTGCTAAATGTGCCTTATGAAGCTACTATGTGAAATAGGAGAGAGTATGCTTAAATGAAGTTATTGTTGTTAAGTGTTTTATGAAGCTTATTATGACAAGTATGTAAAGATTATGTCTAAGATGACTTATATGGTTATGTAAAGAATTTTAAAGTGTGTGAGTTGATAAATGGAAGTCAAAAGCATGATTAGAAGTAATGTATATGAAATGATGCTTATATGCAAGGTGTGCTTACATGTACACACACACTTTAAGTGAATGAATGAAGCTATATTTAGTAAGAAGGGGAGTCTTGGGATGGGCACTCTTCTTGAGTTGAGATGAAGTGTCTAGTAGAAACCACACTATTCCTAATAAGCTTTCCTGTATAGGATGGAGGATGAATGCACTTCGTGAGTTGAGATGTGGCATTCGCTAATTATCCTTAACCTATAGTCTGTAATGTGAGAATCCGTGGGGAGTTATGCCTAACACCGAGAGGATAGGAAGAAGAGGTGGAATACGCTTCGTGAGTTGAGATGTTGTGTTACCTTATACCTCCTGAGATGAGTACTCTTCGTTAGTAGAGAATGAGTCACTTAGTAGCAATCTCTCTATCCCTTAATTATGTGCCCGCATAGGTATAGCTATTGGAAATGCCATGTAAAAGCTAAGAAGCATGACCTTACTCTAGGCAAGTGAGGATCCCTCATCCGATTCGGGATTCCATGTCTAGCTCTCATGGTCTTTGCCGGTTAAGCTAACCCCCCCACAAAAGTAATGAAATTGATAAGTTGTCTAATTAATGTGTTACCTATGTGATTTGATTGAACTAAGTCTTCTAAAAGAACGTGCTACTTAGGGTAGTGGTGGTATGGGACGCTACCTATCCATTGCACTAAGTAGGACCTTCCGAAAGGGAAGACTTGGTGTCAAACCTTCTAAAAGAATGTACTACTTAGGGTAGTTGGTGGTATGGGATGCCATCCTACTCATTTCACTAAGTAGGCATTTCAAAAGGGAAGCCTTTGGTGTTTTGTTGGGTTTTCTTCTAAGGTATTGTCTTTGAGTGGTGATTCATTCTTCCGAGGCAAGTAAGCCGAACGGGGCAGTCTTGAGGATCGCTTGGGTGTGCGTTGAAGGAAGTGTTTAGACGTTTCCTTCATGTATTACCTTAGAGAGTCTTGGGATTATCCTTAGGTAGGGAAACTCCTACGGAAATGGACGCATTTCCTCATTTGTAATACTTTGGAAGTTTACCATTGTTGGAGTCTTTAGTTTAATGTTAATCTTTTAAACATACTTTAATATCTTAAAGTGGTTCACTGTAAAGCTAAGGATATAGCTCACTGTTAAGTTTATCTTTTGGTCAACTTGTTGTAACGTGCTCAAATCCTTTGGAATCCATTAGGAGCGCTAGTGGGAGTGGTAGTACGGGATACTACTCTCACATTGCACTTAGTGTGAACTAAGAGTCCTATTGGAGGAGAGTACTTATGTGAAATTGTATGCTCGAGTCGGTTCACTGTAAGTTTTGGTGTGCTTACTCTAAAGTGTATTGTTGAGGTAAAATTATGAGAATTCTTCTTTAAGTGCTTAATGAGGCTTCTTATGTTGTTTTATTCATAAGTTCATGAATGTTTTATTAAATTGGCATGAAAGATTATCTTGCTATAAATGTCCCTTTTTACATGTTTTTGCATATGCCATACTTAGTACATTGTTGTACTAACCCCATACTTTTATATACCTTATGAGTATAGTTTGGAAGCCTTTTGGAGGATCAGAGTTGAAGCTTGGGAATTCTATCTCTCAAGAATTTGGTATGTCCTCATATATTCGACGACATAGTTTATGTTTCTTAGTTTCTTTATTAAGACTTAAATTTGTATTTCCTTTTTTTTCTAAAGGGTCGTGTCCCTAAGATTCTAAGTTGTGTTTTTTAAGTTGGCTTGTGACGACAAGATTTCCTAGTATTTATGAAAAGACTTATTTTATCATTATTATCGTGAAAAGTTTTAATTCCGCACTTCTTTTCATGCTTTATGTTATGAACGAGAGTTGAAGGGCTTGTACGAGACCCCAAAGGGTCAAGTACGCCCGGCCACGATTCGAGAGTTATCCCTAACTTATAGGGGGTACTTTTGGTCATGACAGACTTGCTATAAGAGCATAAGGTTTTGGGAGATAGTTTAAGGTCTAAAAGTCTCACAAGCCACATCTAGTAGTATCTTTGTCATTGATGTGAGTTGCGGCACATCCATGGACAAGAGGCTATAGGATGATAGAGTTTCACTTTCTTCATTACTCTTGTATCGGGCCATAGAACTTAACTCTATAAGATCTCTCTCTTCTTCACCTTTGTCCGGTGGTTTTCTAGGTGTGATTGCTTGGAAAGGGAGATGTTTCTAAGTTTGAGGGAGACAAAAAAGTGAGTTTTCATTATATGATGGATTTGTGGCTAGAAGCGTAAATATGAAGGTAAAATTTAAGAATTGTGATGTGATGTCATTTATGTCTAGGTGTGACTTATTAGATTGGAAGTGTTGTGATTAGGAACTTTATGGGGATGTTGTTCTAAGCATGGTAAGAATTATAATGATTGAATAAAGTGCCTTTGAGAGCGAATGAATTATCTTGTGATTATGTGCAATGATGGTAGATACGCTTTAAGGTGTAAATTTGAGGAAGGTTGAAGGAATGTGGAGATTTTATAGAAGTTGAAGGCAACTCCCTTGTGTGACTAATGATTCATAGTTGTTCTTGTGATTGGTGGATGTTGTGGTGTAGGCTTACACTAAGATGGAAATGTGGTATGAATATCTAGTGATGAAGTTTTGTTCCATGAAATTGAGTGAAGTGATGCCTAAGAGTTGAATGAAGTGATGTTTAAGAGAGCTTGTCTAGGCTTGAATCCTAAGAGGTAAGTGTTATGCTTAACTTGTAAGGTTGATGTTTAATCTTGATGTGCATAAGTTGAGGGTAGTGTGAATCTTGTGAGAGGCATAAAGGTGCTTTAGAGTATGAGACCTTGAAGATGGATTTACCCGGAGTGGGGGAGAGTGAGTTGACTAAAATAGCATATAATGTACTTAGTCCAAGAGAATCCTCAAGGGTCACTAAGTGGGAGTGGTAGTATGGGATGATACTCTCACATTGCACTTAGCGAAACTTATCAAGTCTCTTTGGAGTAAGTTAATATAGTATTGTCTCTCATATTGTCATGTCATCTTGTTAAAGTTTCTTGAAAGGTGCATTATGAAAATTTTAAAGCATGTGACACAGCGAAGTTTTGAATTCACTGTAAGTAAGTCCAAATTTTGAGAAAATTGCATTTTTCATGAATTATGGTTTCGAGGTGTTATGGAATGAGTTTCTGTGATTTTATAGTTCATATGATCATGTCATCTTGATGAATTGCTCAAAGAATGAATTTTTGAAAAAAATTTAGTATGTTGGGCAGTGTACAGTGATGCTCACTGTAAGATTTCTTATTTTTGAGAAAAAATTGTTTTATCTTGAATTGTGGTTTCAATGTGTGTAAAAGTGTTGTATATGAGCATGTTTAATGTTGAAGAAGGTAGTTCCTCCATAAGAGAAGGTTAAGAATGAGTTTTGAAATTTGTGAAGTTTGGCAAAAGTTGATTTTGTTGGTAAGTGTTTAAAAGTGTGAAATGATGTTCCTTGCTAGTTGATGCTTTGATTTTGAGTGTATTGATCAAGATTATAATATCTTATGTGATTCTAAGTGAGTCCTTGTTGTTCTTTAAGTTTAAGTGTCATTCGAGGACGAATGTTATCCCAAATGGGGGAGAATGTAACTCCCTAAAACGAACTAAGGTGAACCAGAGCTTCGTAAGTATTTCTTGAGTGAATTTTATATAAAACTAAGTTAGTTTAGTATTCATAAGGTTTGTGTGAAGTTTGGTTGAGTTTGGAGGTCAATCGACCAAATACGTCCATGACGTTCGGAAGGTATGCCTTAGAATGTACTTGTGTATCTTGTTGTGTTTGGATGAGTTTTACGTGTTCGTTTTCCTTGAAACTAAGGTGGGATGTTCCTAATACCTGGAAGACTTAGTTTAGGTGTTTAAGGTCCAGGCAAGACCCCACGTAGGACCCACAAGGGGCCCTAGATGAAGGGCCAAAGACTTGGGTAAAAACTGCCAAAAAAGCAGTGACCAACGATGACCCTAAGGACGGTCCGTTGGTCCATCAATGGGCCGTCGACCTAGGGAGTCGATTGGACCAGCAAGTCAGGATGTCCACCCTCCATTTGTAGCTAAGTGTCAACCCACGAGACCCCACCAACGGTCCGTTCATGCACAGACGGTCCGTTGGTTAGGTCTCGTCTGTGAGGTCTGCAAAACTGTTAAGTGGAGTGCCTTGGCTTGGGGTGTTTGGTAAATTCACCCCAAGTATTTTATGACCCTAGGACGTTAGTTTTAGGGTTTACTAGATATATTAACGTTTTCTAAATCCTAAGACCTCATTTTAGACCCCTCTTCCTGAAACCTAAAACCCCTATCTCTTAGAATTCTCTCTCAAGTCTCCATGGAAGCTAGAAGTCAAGAAATACTAGAAGGGCTGTTATGGTTCTTTGTTCATCAAAAATCATTGGTATTTCTTCAATTTGAGGTATGGTATCCATCCTTGAACTCTCTTCCATTCAAGGAGTCCCTTCTAATGAATTTTCAAAATGGGTTCTCAACCCTAGTTTCTTCTATCTTCAACTCTAAATATGGGTCTTGCATGAAAACGTTTTGAATGACTAAATAATGATGTTTATAATGTTAGTTGATGATTTTAAGGTTAAAACTTCAATGAAATCATGATCAATCTTTTCTAAAAATGTTGGATTAAGAAATGGGTTAAATGAGCATGTTTTGTAGAGAATGAGTCTTGGTTTTCTTGTGTTGTTATTATTGTTTAGCTACTGTCCTAATGGCTATATTATGATGAAATATTGAGAAAATTTTATAGGTGATGAAAGCTTGGATTAAAGGGTTAGTTGTTTATGGTGTTTATCTTTAATTTTGAAATGCTCTTGAGTGGTATGGTCCACCTTCTTGGTGGCGGTGTTTACTTGAATTATATCAATGTGAAGTTACAATTTATTGTGAATGAGGCCATGAAGGCTTGTTATGTGAAGTAACATGATAATGATGCTATTCTTGCTAAATGTGCCTTATGAAGCTACTATGTGAAATAGGCTAGAGAGTATGCTTAAATGAAGTTATTGTTGTTAAGTGTTTTATGAAGCTTATTATGACAAGTATGTAAAGATTATGTCTAAGATGACTTATATGGTTATATAAAGAATTTTAAAGTGTGTGAGTTTATAAATGGAAGTCAAAAGCATGATTAGAAGTAATGTATATGAAATGATGCTTATATGCAAGGTGTGCTTACATGTACACACACACTTTAAGTGAATGAATGAAGCTATATTTAGTAAGAAGGGGAGTCTTGGGATGGGCACTCTTCTTGAGTTGAGATGAAGTGTCTAGTAGAAACCACACTATTCCTAATTAGCTTTCCTATAAAGGATGGAGGATGAATGCACTTCGTGAGTTGAGATGTGGCATTCGCTAATTATCCTTAACCTATAGTCTGTAATGTGAGAATCCGTGGGGAGTTATGCCTAGCACCGAGAGAATAGGAAGAAGAGGTGGAATACGCTTCGTGAGTTGAGATGTTGTGTTACCTTATACCTCTTGAGATGAGTACTCTTCGTTAGTAGAGAATGAGTCACTTAGTAGCAATATCTCTATCCCTTAATTATGTGCCCGCATAGGTATAGCTATTGGAAATGCCATGTAAAAGCTAAGAAGCATTACTCTAGGCAAGTGAGGATCCCTCATCCGATTCGGGATTCCATGTCTAGCTCTCATGGTCTTTGTCGGTTAAGCTAACCCCTCCCCCCCCCCACAAAAGTAATGAAATTGATAAGTTGTCTAATTAATGTGTTACCTATGTGATTTGATTGAACTAAGTCTTCTAAAAGAACGTGATACTCAGGGTAGTGGTGGTATGGGATGCTACCTATCCATTGCACTAAGTAGGACCTTCCGAAAGGGAAGACTTGGTGTCAAACCTTCTAAAAGAATGTACTACTTAGGGTAGTTTGTGGTATGTGACGCCATCCTACTCATTTCACTAAGTAGGCATTTCAAAAGGGAAGCCTTTGGTGTTTTGTTGGGTTTTCTACTAAGGTATTGTCTTTGATTGGTTATTCATTCTTCCGAGGCAAGTAAGCCGAACGTGGTAGTCTTGAGGATCGCTTGGGTGTGCGTTGAAGGAAGTGTTTAGACGTTTCCTTCACGTATTACCTTAGAGAGTCTTGGGATTATCCTTAGGTAGGGAAACTCCTACGGAAATGGACGCATTTCCTCATTTGCAATACTTTGGAAGTTTACCATTGTTGGAGTCTTTAGTTTAATGTTAATCTTTTAAACATACTTTAATATCTTAAAGTGGTTCACTGTAAAGCTAAGGATATAGCTCACTGTTAAGTTTATCTTTTGGTCAACTTGTTGTAACGTGCTCAAATCCTTTGGAATCCATTAGGAGCGCTAGTGGGAGTGGTAGTATGGGATACTACTCTCACATTGCACTTAGTGTGAACTAAGAGTCCTATTGGAGGAGAGTACTTATGTGAAATTGTATGCTCGAGTCGGTTCACTGTAAGTTTTGGTGTGCTTTCTGTAAAGTGTATTGTTGAGGTAAAATTATGAGAATTCTTCTTTAAGTGCTTAATGAGGCTTCTTATGTTATTTTATTCATAAGTTCATGAATGTTTTATTAAATTGGCATGAAAGATTATCTTGCTATAAATGTCCCTTTTTACTTGTTTTTGCATATGCCATACTTAGTACATTGTTGTACTAACCCCATACTTTTATATACCTTATGAGTATAGGTTGGAAGCCTTTTGGAGGATCAGAGTTGAAGCTTGGGAATTCTATCTCTCAAGAATTTGGTATGTCCTCATATATTCGAGGACATAGTTTATCTTTCTTAGTTTCTTTATTAAGACTTAAATTTGTATTTCCTTTTTATTCTAAAGGGTCGTGTCCCTAAGATTCTAAGTTGTGTTTTTTAAGTTGGCCTGTGACGACAAGATTTCCTAGTATTTATGAAAAGACTTATTTTATCATTATTATCGTGAAAAGTTTTAATTCCGCACTGCTTTTCATGCTTTATGTTATGAACGAGAGTTGAAGGGCTTGTACGAGACCCCAAAGGGTCAAGTACGCCCGGCCACGATTCGAGAGTTATCCCTAACTTATAGGGGGTACTTTTGGTCATGACAGACTTGCTATCAGAGCATAAGGTTTTGGGATATAGTTTAAGGTCTAAAAGTCTCACAAGCCACATCTAGTAGTATCTTTGTCATTGATGTGAGTTGCGGCACATCCATGGACAAGAGGCTATAGGATGATAGAGTTTCACTTTCTTCATTACTCTTGTATCGGGCCATAGAACTTAACTCTATAAGATCTCTCTCTTCTTCACCTTTGTCTGGTGGTTTTCTAGGTATGATTGCTTGGAAAGGGAGATGTTTCTAAGTTTGAGGGAGAGAAAAAAGTGAGTTTTGATTATATGATGGATTTGTGGCTATAGAAGCGTAAATATGAAGGTAAAATTTAAGAATTGTGATGTGATGTCATTTATGTCTAGGTGTGACTTATTAGATTGGAAGTGTTGTGATTAGGAACTTTATGGGGATGTTGTTCTAAGCATGGTAAGAATTATAATGATTGAATAAAGTGCCTTTGAGAGCGAATGAATTATCTTGTGATTATGTGCAATGATGGTAGATATGCTTTAAGGTGTAAATTTGAGGAAGGTTGAAGGAATGTGGAGATTTTATAGAAGTTGAAGGCAACTCCCTTGTGTGACTAATGATTCATAGTTGTTCTTGTGATTGGTGGATGTTGTGATGTAGGCCTACACTAAGATGGAAATGTGGTATGAATATCTAATGATGAAGTTTTGTTCCATGAAATTGAGTGAAGTCATGCCTAAGAGTTGAATGAAGTGATGTTTAAGAGAGCTTGTCTAGGGTTGAATCCTAAGAGGAAAGTGTTATGCTTAACTTATAAGGTTGATGTTTAATCTTGATGTGCATAAGTTGAGGGTAGTGTGAGTTCCTATCTTGTGAGAGGCATAATGGTGCTTTGGAGTATGAGACCTTGAAGATGGATTTACCCGGAGTGGGGGAGAGTGAGTTGACTAAAATAGCATATAATGTACTTAGTCCAAGAGAATCCTCAAGGGTCAATAAGTGGGAGTGGTAGTATGAGATGATACTCTCACATTGCACTTAGCGAAACTTATCAAGTCTCTTTGGAGTAAGTTAATATAGTATTGTCTCTCATATTGTCATGTCATCTTGTTAAAGTTGCTTGAAAGGTGCGAAGTTTTGAATTCACTGTAAGTAAGTCCAAATTTTGAGAAAATTGCATTTTTCATGAATTATGGTTTCGAGGAGTTATGGAATGAGTTTCTGTGATTTTATAGTTCATATGATCATGTCATCTTGATGAATTGCTCAAAGAATGAATTATTGAAAAAAATTTAGTATGTTGGGCAGTGTACAGTGATGCTCACTGTAAGATTTCTCATTTTTGAGGAAAAATTGTTTTATCTTGAATTGAGGTTTCAATGTGTGTAAAGGTGTTGTATATGAGCATGTTTAGTGTTGAAGAAGGTAGTTCCTCCATAAGAGAAAGTTAAAAATGAGTTTTGAAATTTGTGAAGTTTGGCAAAAGTTGATTTTGTTGCTAAGTGTTTGAAAGTGTGAAATGATGTTCCTTGCTAGTTGATGCTTTGATATTGAGTATATTGATCAAAATTATAATGTCTTATGTGATTCTAAGTGAGTCCTTGTTGTTCTTTATGTTTAAGTGTCATTCGAGGACGAATGTTATCCCAAGTGGGGGAGAATGTAACGCCCTAAAACGAACTAAGGTGAACCAGAGCTTCGTAAGTATTTCTTGAGTGAATTTTATATTAAACTATGTTATTTTAGTATTCATATGGTTTTTGTGAAGTTTGGTTGAGTTTGGAGGTCAATCGACCAAAAACGTCCATGACGTTCGGAAGGTATACCTTAGAATGTACTTGTGTGTCTTGTTGTGTTTGGATGAGTTTTACGTATTCGTTTTCCTTGAAACTAAGGTGGGATGTTCCTAATACCTGGAAGACTTAGTTTAGGTGTTTAAGGTCCGGGCAAGACCCCACGTAGGACCCACAAGGGGCCCTAGATGAAGGGCCCAAGACTTGGGTAAAAACTGCCAAAAAAGTAGTGACCAACGATGACCCTAAGGACGGTCCGTTGGTCCATCAATGGTCCGTTGACCTAGGGCGTCGATTGGCCCTGCAAGTCAGGATGTCCAGTCTCCATTTGGATCTAAGTGTCAACCCCTGAGACCCCACCAACGGTCCGTTGATGCACAGACGGTCAGTTGGTTAGGTCTCGTCTGTGAGGTCTGCAAAACTGTTAATTGGACTGCCTTGGCTTGGGGTGTTTGGTAAATTCACCCCAAGTCTTTTATGACCCTAGGACGTTAGTTTTAGGGTTTATTAGATATATTAAAGTTTTCTAAACCCTAAGACCTCATTTTAGACCCCTCTTCCTAAAATCCAAAAAACCCTATCTCTTAGAATTCCCTCTCAAGTCTCCATGGAAGCTAGAAGTCAAGAAATGCTAGAAGGGCTGTTGATGGTTGTTTGTTCATCAAAAATCATTGGTATTTCTTCAATTTGAGGTATGGTATCCATCCTTGAACTCTCTTCCATTCAAGGAGTCCCTTCTAATGAATTTTCAAAATGGGTTCTCAACCCTAGTTTCTTCTATCTTCAACTCTAAATATGGGTCTTGCATGAAAACGTTTTGAATGACTAAATAATGATGTTTCTAATGTTAGTTGGTGATTTTAAGGTTAAAACTTCAATGAAATCATGATCAATCTTTTCTTAAAATGTTGGATTAAGAAATGGGTTAAATGAGCATGTTTATGTAGAGAATGAGTCTTGGTTTTCTTGTGTTGTTATTGTTGTTTAGCTACTGCCCTAATGGCTATATTATGATGAAATGTTGAGAAAATTTTATAGGTGATGAAAGCTTGGATTAAAGGGCTAGTTGTTTATGGTGTTTTTCTTTAATTTCGAAATGCTCATGAGTGGTATGGTCCACCTTCTTGGTGGCGGTGTTTACTTGAATTGTATCAGTGTGAAGTTACTAATTTATTGTGAATGAGGCCATGAAGGCTTGTTATGTGAAGTAACATGATAATGATGCTATTCTTGCTAAATGTGCCTTATGAAGCTACTATGTGAAATAGGCTAGAGAGTATGCTTAAATGAAGTTATTGTTGTTAAGTGTTTTATGAAGCTTATTATGACAAGTATGTAAAGATTATGTCTAAGATGACTTATATGGTTATGTAAAGAATTTTAAAGTGTGTGAGTTGATAAATTGAAGTCTAGAGCATTATTAGAAGTAATGTATATGAAATGATGCTTATATGAAAGGTGTGCTTACATGTACACACACACTTTAAGTGAATGAATGAAGCTATATTTAGTAAGAAGGGGAGTCTTGGGATGGGCACTCTTCTTGAGTTGAGATGAAGTGTCTAGTAGAAACCTCACTATTCCTAATGAGCTTTCCTAGATAGGATGGAGGATGAATGCACTTCGTGAGTTGAGATGTGGCATTCGCTAATTATCCTTAACTTATAGTCTGTAATGTGAGAATCCGTGGGGAGTTATGCCTAGCACCGAGAGGATAGGAAGAAGAGATGGAATACGCTTCGTGAGTTGAGATGTTGTGTTCCCTTATACCTCTTGAGATAAGTACTCTTCGTTGGTAGAGAATGAGTCAATTAGTAGCAATCTCTCTATCCCTTAATTATGTGCCCGCATAGGTATAGCTATTGGAAATGCCATGTAAAAGCTAAGAAGCATGACCTTACTTTAGGCAAGTGAGGATCCCTCATCCGATTCAGGATTCCATGTCTAGATCTCATGGTCTTTGTCGGTTAAGCTAACCCCCCACAAAAGTAATGAAATTGATAAGTTGTCTAATTAATGTGTTACCTATGTGATTTGATTGAACTAAGTGTTCTAAAAGAACGTGCTACTTAGAGTAGGTGGTGGTATGGGACGCTACCTATCCATTGCACTAAGTAGGACCTTCCAAAAGGCAAGACTTAGTGTCAAACCTTCTAAAGGAATGTACTACTTAGGGTAGGTGGTGGTATGCGACGCCATCCTACTCATTGCACTAAGTAGGCATTTCGAAAGGGAAGCCTTTGGTGTTTTGTTGGGTTTTCTTCTAAGGTATTGTCTTTGAGTGGTGATTCATTCTTCCGAGGCGAGTAAGCCGAACGGGGTAGTCTTGAGGATCGCTTGGGTGCGCGTTGAAGGAAATGTTTTGACGTTTCCTTCATGTCTTACCTTAGAGAGTCTTGGGATTATCCTTAGGTAGGGAAAATCCTACAGAAATGGGCTCATTTCCTCATTTGCAATACTTTGGAAGTTTACCATTGTTGGAGTCTTTAGTTTAAAGTAAAGCTTTTAAACTTACTTTTATGTCTTAAAGTGGTTCACTGTAAAGCTAAGGATATAGATCACTATTAAGTTTATCTTTTGGTCAACTTGTTGTAACGTGCTCAAATCCTTGGGAATCCATTAGGAGCACTGGTGGGAGTGGTAGTATGGGATGCTACTCTCACATTGCACTTAGTGTGACCTTAGAGTCCTATTGGAGGAGAGTACTTATGTGAAATTGTATGCTCGAGTCGGTTCACTGTAAGTTTTGGTGTGCTTACTTAAAGTGTATTGTTGAGGTAATATTATGGGAATTCTTCTTTTTAAGTGTTTAATGAGGCTTCTTATATTGTTTTGTTCATAAGTTCATGAATGTTTTATTTGATTAGCATGAAAGATTACCTTTCTATAAATGTCCCTTTTTACATCTTTTTGCATATGCCATACTTAGTACATTGTTGTACTAACCCCATACTTTTATATACCTTATGAGTATAGGTTGGAAGACTTTTGGAGCATCGGAGTTGAAGTTTGGGAATTCTATCTCTCAAGAATTTGGTATGTCCTCATATATTCGAGGACATAGTTTATGTTTCTTAGTTTCTTTATTAAGGCTTAAATTTGTATTTCCTTTTTATTGTAAAGGGCCGTGTCCCTAATATTCTAAGTTGTGTTTTTAAGTTGGCTTGTGACGACAAGATTTCCTAGTATTTATGAAAAGACTTATTGTATTATTATTATCATGAAAAGTTTTAATTCCGCACTACTTTTCATGCTTTTTGTTATGAACAGAGTTGAAGGCCTTGTACGAGACCCCAAAGGGTCAAGTACGCCCGACCACGATTTGAGAGTTAGCCTTAACTTGTAAGGGGTACTTTCGGGTCATGACACTAATAGCCCTTACATTGGTCGAGACAGGCAGGAAATTGCAAGCCCCAAACGACAGAGCTCAACCACAAGTCGTCGACCAAAGGACGAGCCGAGGTATTCCGTCATATTGGTCAGAGAGTCTGTTTTGGGGGCTTAATCTTACACACCTTAAAGTGGAGCAACGTCCCCCATCGACGGGGCGTAGTCAAGACTACGCGACATAGTTTGGATCGTCGATTATGACTGGTTTTCTGCAGTCCAAGACAAAGTTTAGGTCCTCTTCAAGAAACCTTAGGGTGGTCCTTGGGGAGTCGTACCCAAAAGTTTCAACCCTAAACATGCTCATCTAGATTTTAGGAAACTCTCAATAAATTTGAACACAAAAGAACATGTAAAACATGTCAAGGCATACTAGAACACACAAACACGTCTCAAGGCTATCTTTTGAACGACTTGGATGTTCTAGGATGTTTCACTTCCAAACTCTTCTAAAATCGACACCCTGCCTTCTAACACAATAATTAACTATTTTAAGCCCTTAAAAACTCATGACACACATTTTAGTCTCTAGCTCAAGCTAGTTCATTTTAGGGGTGTTACATTTTCCCCCACTTGGACAACATTCGTCCTCGAATGACACTTGCTACATTTTCAAACACTATCAAGAGATAAGACTCAAGAATAGAAGCTCATAATTATACCACACCATATACCACACACATAGATAGGAGGAACATCAACTTAACATAATCAACAGACTCATAACACGACAAGAAAGTAGGAACACATCTACAACTCATCATGCAATAAGACTCTACCTTTTCATATCATATAACAGGAACTTCCATCTCCACATATTATCATGCTCATATACATAATTTCTATGCGCATTAAAACCATTTCTTATGAAAACACAATTTAGCAAAATTTTCAAATTTCTTACAGTGAATTATGCTTACTAAATCACAATTGCAACATTTAAGCAATTTATTATAAAGGCATGACAATATAAGAGACAAAATCATGTAATACGCATTTTACCACATAAACAAAATGTCATGAAAAGATGCACAATACGGGGACATCAACGAAATTTATTTTCAACAAGACTCCTAAACATCATACAACATGCTACTATAACATTCTAACTCTCAAGCTTGTATAGAATAGAATAGAAGAGACAACAATCACAACCAAACTTTTCATCATACTACCCCACTTAGAAGGAACCCATCATAAGTAAAGAGAGAAAACTATAACTTACCGGCATCTTCACCGGGCATTATGAGTTTTTGGTCATGTCCTTTGGGTTGACCAATGCGCCTGAAACATTCATGGATCTTTTGAATAGAGCTTTCAAACCTTATCTACATATTTTTGTTATCGTCTTCATTAATGAAATACTAATCTATTAAAGGAATCAAGAAGATCATGCAAGTCATCTCATAATAGTCCTTTAGACTTTGAAAGACAGAGAGTTGTATGCCAAGTTCTCTAAGGTTGAATTTTATCTTGAGTCTGTGGCATTCTTGGGTCACATGGCTTCCGGTGATGGTATTAGAATTGATACCCAGAAAATTGATGAAGTGCATAAATGGCCTATACCACATCTCCAATAGATATTAAGAGTTTCTTTGGTTTGGCTGGCTACTATAAGAGATTTGTAGAAGGTTGTTCATCAATTTCATCTCCTTTGACCAAGTTTACTAAGAAGACAGTTAAGTTTCAATGCTGTGAAGCTTGTGAGAAAAGTTTTCAAGAATTGCAGAAGAGGTTGACTACTCCCCTAATTTTGACTTTACCGAAAGGTACTTAAGGTTAAAAGGGTGTATTGTGATGCATCAAGAGTAAGGTTTGGGTTGTGTATTAATGCAGAATGGCAATATTATAGCTTATGCCAGACAGTTGAAATTTCATGAGATGAATTACCCAACCCATGAACTAGAGTTGGCTGCTATAGTTTTTGCCTTGTAGATATGGTGTCACTATATTTATGGTGTTCATGTTGATGTTTTCACTGACCACAAGATCCTACAATATGTGTTCACTCAGAGAGAGCTTAATCTCAGACAATGAAGCTGCTTAGAATTGCTCAAGGATTATGACATAAGCATTCATTACTATCCAGGTAAGGCTAATGTGGTTGTTGATGCCTTAAGTTGGTTTTCTATGGGTAGTATCGCACATCTTGAAGAAAAAAAGAAAGAACTAGCAAAAGATGTTCATAGACTTGCACGCTTAGGAGTCTGACTCGTGGATTCCACGGGAGGAGGAATAGTGGTGATAAATGGGGCTGAGTCATCATTAGTGTCAGAAGTGAAAGTGAAGTAAGACTAAGATCCCATTTTGCTTGAATTGAAGGCAAATGTTCATAAGTAAGGTGTTAGCTTTTTAAGTAGGGGGAGATGGTGTATTGGGATATCAAGGTAGATTTTGTGTACCTATGATGGATGGACTTCATGAGAGGATCATGGAGGAAGATCATAACTCCAGATATTCCATTCAATCGATTTCAACAAAGATGTACCACGATTTGAGCGAAGTATATTGGTGGAATGTTAGGAAAAAGGACATTGATGAATTTGTTACCAATTGCCAACAAGTTAAATTAGAGCACCAAAGGCCTGAAGGTTTAGCTCAGAATATAGAACTTCCAAAGTGGAAGCGGGAGATGATTAATATAGATTTCATCATAGGTTTACCGAGATATCGCAAGAAGCATGATTCTATTTGGGTTATTATCGATAGAATGACAAAATCAACTCACTTTTTGTTTGTAAAGACCACTCATTCGGTAGAGGATCATGCTAAGTTGTATATTCAAGAGGTGTAAAGACTTCATGGAGTTTCGGTCTCCATAATTTCTTCATTATTTCAGATAAAGGTGCAAAATTTACTACGAATTTCAGGAAATCTTTTTTAAAAAATTTTTGGGTTCAAAGGTAAAATTAAGTATAGCTTTTCATCCTCAGACTGACGAGAAAGGAGAATGTACTATTCAGATGCTAGAATATATGTTGAGGGCATGTGTGATCAATTTTAAAGGAAATTGGGATGATCACCAACCTCTCATTGAGTTAGCTTACAACAACAATTACCACTTTAGCATCCAAATGGCTCCTTATAAATTTCTTTATGGGAGAAGGTGAAAATCTCCTATTAGATGGTTTGAAGTTGGTTAAGAAGGGTTGATAGGACCATATTTAGTTCACCAAGATATGGGTAGGTTAAGGTGATTACAAAGACATTTAAAATGGCACAAAGTCATCAAAAATCCTACATTGGTGTAAGTAGGATGCCTTTAGAGTTTGAAGTAGATGATTGGGTATATCCAAAAGTTTCATCCATGAAGGGTGTTATGTGATTTTGCAATAAGGGAAAACTCAGTCCCCGGTATATGGGACCTTATCGCATAGCCAAGAGAATTGGCAATATAGCTTATAGTTGGAGCTACCACAAGAGTTAGCAGCAGTTCATCCGGTGTTCCATATTTGTACGTTGAAGAAGTGCATGGGCAATTCTTCATTGATCATTCCAACTGAAAATATTGGGATCAAGGATAGTCTATAATATGAAGAGATTCTAGTTGAGATCTTAGATCGCTAGGTTCGCAAGTTGAGAACAAAAGAGGTGTCATTAGTCAAGGACCTTTGGAGGAACCACTTTGTTGAATAAGCTACTTGGGAAGCTGAAGAGAACATGAAGAAGAGATATCCACATCTCTTTGAATCAGGAGGAAATGCAGACTAAGGTACTAATTTTCTCATTAGTACTACCTTATTTTGAGTACGAATGTTGTTTTGATACAATTGATTGTGGATGTTTGAACTTGATGTTAATACCCTAGGTCTAGTAAGAGTAATCTTATTCGAGGATAAATGTTCCCAAGGGGGGAGATATTGTAACAACTTCCAACTAGAAAGAACTAGAAAGGACTTTAAAATCTGGAAGTACTTATTTTGGAAAGTATTAGAAAAATGTGGAAATTTAAGTAATTTGTAAAGTGAGTTTTTGGTCAACTTCAAACGGCGATAACTACCATCTCAAGATGAATTGTATGTAGTTCCAGATATGGATGGAAAAATCTTGGAATGATCTTCCCAACGTCGCCAAGTTTACGTGATTTTGACTTTTTATGATTGAGTTATGCTCTTTGGAAGTTGAGTAGTCAGAATAAGGTTATTGCCCAAATCCAGATTTGTAAGAGGAAGTTTGGTCTTTTCCTTATCCTATAAATTTAATCCGTCTTTAGGAGTTTAATAAGTTTCAAGACTGATTTAGTCTATTTTTGAAGTTGGGAATTTTCACACTAGTTCTAAGGAGAAAGGAGAATAGTAGAGAGGAAGAAAAAGGGCAAGATTTGCCAAGATCGTCGAAGTTAACTTGTGCATTTCGTCAAGGGTGATCCCTAAAAAGGTATTTGTCTCTTCGATAATGTTGGGTTCATTCACCCACATGCCAAGCATATTTGATTGAGCGTGATTTCATTCTAAATGATTGGATTTTGAATGTTCTTGAATGTTGTTCTTGAGTTGCTTTCGTTTTTCAACATGAGTTGTTGTTTATGAATATCATGAGGTATAAAGTGTTTTTTCTTGAGTTATTTGGGTTAGATACTTTTATATATGAATTGGGTACATAGGTCAAAAGTGAATTTGAGAAAAGAAATTGAATTTGAACGATTTAAGGTTAGGAAAATGAGATGAAAATCCCTCAGCCATCACCTTGGTAGGGTCAGGCACGACACTCCCCATTTGCGCCAAAAGGTATGGGGTGGTGCACCAGCAGTTCACCCAAATGGAGTCTCATACCAATGGGTCTAGCGCGCCGCGGCCAAAATGTGCTTGAATCGGCTTTTTTTGTCCAGTTTCATAATTCACTGCGATTAAGCCTTTCTAAAGTGTTTTAACACTTCCTAATGATTCTGACTACTCTAAATGACTTCTAATCATATAGAAATCATCCAGAAACATGAATTACAACCTTGAATCCATAACATCAAATTCAAGGAAAGTTTAGAGCCAAGTCTAGAATGTTCGTAGAGTCCTTTTCAAGAAGGCTTTTACAAATATTTTCAAACTTGTTTTAAGTCTTAAAGATTAGGTTGAGTAAAGAGTAAAGATAAAAAGAAGAAGTTCATTTCAAGTTTCATAAGTCTTTCAAAAATGTTTTAATGTCGTTTTAAGTCTTAAGTTTGAGTTTAGTTCAGAATTGTCACACCCGCAGAGTACACCCCGGATGCAGACCGGCGTCGACGTCCTCTCAGAGGACTCAGACAAGCCCTTAGCATTCGTCATAACATGTGATCAGTAAAATTGCGGAAAAATTAAAACTTTTACAAACTTATGTGAAATATACTTAGACTTCATACTTAACATTAATAAAGACATATATTCTAAAAATTCTGTCTCACATATATAAAACCATCTAAAGAGTGCAAATCTGGACTTAGCCAATATATAGTCAATATGCCATATAGGCCTTAATAAAAAGAATCCAAAGAACATAAATGGAAATCGAATTCTTAACATCTACTAATGTCTTCATAAGCTAGAATAAGAAAGATAGCATCCCCGAAGATTGAGGACCTACCAAGAGTTGGAGAAAGAGTTCCAAGCTTCTTCAAATCGACCTCCTTAAACTTCAATGGCCGGAACCTACAATTGTAGTAATGTAAAGTAATGGGGGTAGTACGCCACATGTACTAATTATGGGTATATGCACATAGAACTTAAGGACATGCATGAAAAAGGATCATTTATCATCTCTTTAGAAAACATGTTAAGTCATATGAAAGTCTTCAATGCACATACCATGTAACATATACAAGTTAAGGATTCCATCACTTAAAGCATGATCATAATCTAAGACATATTAACTTTTCATATTCAATAGATCACATAACATAACATAAAAAACACTTACCAATGATCCCATCCCCAACCTACAAGTGCAATGGTCATGTGAATCCCCGTAACCCCACATAGCCAAGTAGATAAGATAGAAGACCATAACTAAAGCTTTGCTTCATATAACTTGTAACATAAGTAGTCATCACTTCATATAGCAATATAACCCAGTAAAATATTCATCATAATGACCAACATTCATATAAGAGTAACATCATATATCATAAACATATATCTTTCGTGTTATCATAATACATAAGAACAATCTCCTAGGACTTCCCTTAGAGTCAACTTGTGCAATGTCTAGGTAGAGTCCTATACCCCTACCTATACTAAGTATACTCCTCAAGTAACCCAAGTAAACGTTCATTTACTTGTATTTCATTTTACATGAAGGAACATTTGCCTTAACCGACATAGACCATGTGAGCTAAACATGGAATCCGATGTCATAAAACCCCAGTCCTAAAGAAGGTGTTCTACCGGCTAAAGTAGAACCTAACATGACATAGCTTTCTAGGTGGATCCACTAGCTAGTATCCTATGGTGGAAACATAGTGCAAGAACTAGGAGATGTATTAGAGACCCATAGTTCCACATTACATGGTAGCCTCAATCTCATGAGAGTCATTGTGAACCTACCTTCTAACTAGGGAAGGGATACCTCTCACATCTACTTCATCGGTGCTTATCTTAAGTCCTTTTTGTCAGGACCGGAATCTAGACCCCAGACGATATCGGAGTCGTTGACCTCTCATAGGTCGCAGACAAGCCTACATATGTCATTCTTACTTCATCTAGGTTAATTTTAGCGGAAAATTTGAACTTTTTGTTTTCTTATTTCATGCTAAACATTTTAAACTTAACATCATGGGCGTTCACAAATCAACCATCTAATATAGAGATAATCAAATGAAAGAAACATTTCATAATTGCATTAAACATATTTTTGCCAAAATGGCACCAATACAAAGTCTGAAATGAAAGTGGAAAGAAACACTAGTGGAACATGCTCTACTAGCTAAAGCCTACATCTAATCTAGATAATAACAGTAGACATCCTCGAAAGCATGAGGGCATACCAAGTCCGGATGAAAGCTCCACGTCCGGATAACTGCAACGTTAACCTGTAAGCTCTAGCGTCCACCTGTGCCTGCACCTAAAAATATAGAGTTGTATGGGATTAGTACACACTTGTACTAAGTATGGGTATATGCAAGCACACACCAAGGACATGCATGAGTAAGAATAGATCTTTCCTAACAACATGATTATGGAAAGTCAAGTTAGTGGACTTGCCAAATTGGGATTAGGAAAGTTAGTGAACTTTCCAAATTTGGATTAGGAAAGTCAGTGAGCTTTCCAAATTTGGATTAGGAAAGTCATGCCATAAGAGTAACATGCATCATCATACTTATCATATTGCACACAACACATAACATCTTACACATAGCACATATCATATTGCAAATAGCACATAACATCTTTTATAACATTCATTCATATGCCATGAGACCTTGGAATCATGGACTTGACATTAAGACTTTCCAAAATGAGGGCTCAACATATGGGACCTCAACTAGGGAGTCTTTATTAGCAAACACAGAGTCTGCTTCATTCATTCATACGCACTTCATTTCATTTCTTTCATAGGCTAGTGTGAACACCAGCTATACCTAGGATGTAGTTTAAGACTTTCATCGGGTTTGCTGTGCAATGATCAAGAATAACCTAGTGTCATTACTTGAGTCTATCTCACCTCTTGTTTATTCTATCCTAACACCTTTGGTATCGTTCATTTCATTATGTGCATCATTTGAGGCTGGCCTCATTCATTCATTGGAAACTTTAACTTTAACCGACATTGATCATGTGAGCATCATGAAATCCAGTGTCTTCCCCACACCGAAAAGAGGTGGAATCACCGGCCAAAGTGACCCAAAACATGCTAGCGTACATGGGAATTTAACCCCGCCAGATCCCTATATTGGCAGTATAGGTTCGAAGACCAGGAGATATAAAGAGACCCATATTTGGCATGCTGGACAGTCTCATATCATGAGAGTTACATGAAACTCTGCCCTTCCTGAAAGAAGGCATCACCGCTCATAGCTAGTCTATCGGTGCTCAGTATAAAGTTCCATTACATTCAACTCATACGTCATGGAAGCTGGCTTCTATTATGAGGACATCATAGCTCAATAGATGATTTCTCATCTCATCATTAGTATTAAGTGTGTTAATCTCAATACTTTCATTAGAGTGTTCATAGAGACTGGTCTCTTTATTAACTTTACACTCTCATAGGTGAGTACGTTTTGGTATTATTTACTTAGGCTCATTTGAGATTGTTCTCATCTTTTACATTAGCCTCATATTATGTTGTCACAACATTCATTAACATTAGCACATTTGCTCTTCATAATTACTCACCCCATTTTACGTGAATGTTCATTTCATCATATGCCAATGCACTTGGCCATTTGTGTGTTTCACACTCTTACTTAACCCTTCTAGGGTTTCATCGTTTTATTACATAATAATCATTTCATCGTATGTCAATTCTCTTGGCTATTTAGTGTATTTCACACTCGTACTTAACCCTTCTAGGGTTACATTATTTCATTACATACATCTTAGGTTCACTTATTTTTAAACGTATGCTAGACTTATGGGTCTATACATAAAAGCCATGAGGCTTCATTCATAGTTCGTTAAGTGTCTCATATCTTCCTAAGATTATGTAGTAAAAGACTTATTCATCTTGTATGTATGTCAAGTTCTCGCTTTCGATCTAAGTAGGTGGCATTATTCTTGAACATTTAATTCACGTATGACTTATTTATCAATATGGAATTTGGGAAAGGGAACCCAAGTTCGAATCCCTTGGACAATACTTACATTTTTCCTTGATTTTATTTTTAGTCCACATGACATTGGGACCCTAGATCGAGCCCCAACATCAACATTTCCTCTTTATTTATCTCCTTGGACTATCCTCTTATTTGGCCGAGGGGTTGTGGGATCGAACCCCCACAACCCCTTTTATTTTTTTCATTTAATTCTCCTTGTCCAATTCGCATAGACCATGAGGTTGTGGGATCAAACCCCCACAGTCTCTCTTTATTTTTCTTTTATTTCGCAGCCTGCCTAGAGGTCGTGGGTTCAATTCCCACGCCTCACAATTCTTTTATCTATATTTTTCTCTTAACTCCCTTCACTGCCTTGAGGTCGTGTGTTCGATTCCCATGCCTCACCTTTCTTTTCTTTTTATTTTCCCTTTCTCGTTTACTCTCCTTCACAGCTTTGAGGTCGTGGGTTCGATTCCCACCCCTCATATTTGTTTTCTTTTATTTTTCCTTTACTTCCACTCGATGCCTGGAGGTCGTGGGTTCGATTCCCACGCCTCCCATTTTATTTTATTAATTTTTGTACTTTACATTTTCAGCCAGCACACCCAATATCGATTCCCCTTGACCCCATTTCTTTTTTTTTTTTTGCGATTTTAAGGCATTACACGGGTGAGGTCACAGGTTCGAATCCTGGTGGCCTCATGCCTTTACACTCAAATAAATTACCATATTTATTCATCATTATTTAGCCTAAACCAAACTTGTAAGTTTGCTGGAAATGTAGTCATTTTTTTAGCTCATTTTCACCAACACTTTCACTTGAACTTTTAAGGAAATTCATAGATCATATATTACGTTTTGGGGTGCATTTTTCATAAATTCTTTTAGCCAAAAGATTTGTACTCAAATTAGCCACACTTTCATTTTAATGAACATCACGATTTACATAGGTTTATGATCGTAAAATGACAACCATAACATTATCAAATTTGGAGCCTTATCCTGAGAACCTTAGTTACTAGAACCTTAGTTACTGTAACATGTTTGCACACACACACTTGCACATAATTTCGAACACATGATTGTCTTTCATACGATTTCAAGTACACAAACATAATCATATTTATCACGAAAACATAACATACACCTAAATCAACCAACAATCATACCCAACCTACGATTCATTGGGAGCTAGTGACAGGGGCATGCAAAATGGGGAACAATCCTAGTTTTCGGACTGAATAATCTGAACCTTAAGGGGTCTCTTGAGAAAGGGACCAAGAGAGAAGAGAACACATACCTTTTTGACGTTAAACCCTAGACTTTCTGCCCAAAAACTCCACCCAAGATCACGTCTAAGCCTCCTCAATGTCAACTCCACTCGAATGACAACCTCCCTTAGCCTAGTGTGCGATTAACGTTTGGTTTCTTGTGATTTCGTGTGAGTTCTTCAAGTGTGAAGAACTTGCTTTATTTTTCTGCTCTTGACTCTTATTTTGGCATAGAGAATACATGAGAAATAAGAAGAGAGATTGAGCATGAGAGTGGAGAGATAAACGTGAGAGAGTGGGAGTTGTAGGAGGCTTAGGAGTCTAGTTTTAGGACTTAGTCAATAGGGTTTTGTTTATTTAATAATAATCTGTTTTTTATTTTATTTTGAATCAGATAATGAATAATAATTATTAATTAATTACATTAATTCAATAGCTTAAACAAAAATTACTTTAATTCATTGCTTCCACCTAGGTTCGAACCCGGGTGGAGCAAGACTTCACTTCAAGAGCCCAATTTCGGCCCTCTCTCCCCAAATTGCCCCTCCACCTTATTAACTAAATAATTAATTATATATTTAGGATAATTACAATACTTCCCTTAGCCAGGAAAAAGACCATTTTACCCCTAGACCCTTCAAACCTAAGATTTCCCCTTTTTAAGTCCGGTAAAGACTCCTTCGAGTAAATCTTCATATTCGAGAACCCTACATGGTTGGACCCAACCTTTCCAAGCTCAACTAACTCCCCAAGTTATTTGGATTGGCTGTAGCAAGGGTTCCGAGGTCTAGTTCTACGCGCATCAATCCGTGTGAACCCTGGTCTAATCGTAGGCATTCTAGACACATTAAGCATTACTTATCTTATCCATTTTTAGGGTTGTTACATTATCCCCCCTTAGGAACATTTGTCCACGAATGACACTACTACTATCTAGCGTAATGCTAGTCAGATCATAACATAATCACTATGCACTGTCAAGCAATAGCAACAAAAATAAAGAGATAAGGAAACTTAGACTTAAGAGTAGGGAGTCTAACCTCAAGAGCTGAAAAGATGAGGGTAGCGGGATCTCATGTCGACCTCAGCCTCCCACGTAGCACCCTAAACAAGATGATTTCTCCACAATACCTTCACTGTGGCAATCTCCTTGTTCCTCAGCCGCTTGATCTGTCTGTCTAAGATCTCAACAGGTACCTTCTCGTAGGATAAATCTTCATCGACCCCCAAACCTTCCATGGGTAGAATCGATATTGGATCACCTAGGCACTTCTTTAACATGGATACATGAAAGACTGGATGGACAGAAGCTAGCTCCACAGGCAATGCCAACTCATAGGCCACCTCACCCACACGCTGTAGGATCTCGTATGGCCCAACATACCTCGGACTCAACTTCCCCTTCCTGCCAAACCTCATCACCCCCTTCATAGGTGATATCTTCAGATAAACGTGGTCACCAACATCAAACTCTAAGGGCCATTTTCTGTTATCTGCATATGACTTCTGCCGACTGTAAGCAGTAGCCAACCTGTCCCTAATCACTCTGACCTTCTCTAAGGCCTCATGAATGATCTGTGGACCCAAAATAGATGACTCTCCAATCTCAAACCACCCAACTGGAGATCTACACCTCCTACCATACAGTGCCTCAAACGGTGCCATCCCAATGCTGGAGTGATAGCTATTATTATATGAGAACTCTATCAAAGGCAGATGGTCATCCCAGCTACCCCTGAAGTCAATCAGACACGCTCTCAACATGTCCTCCAATGTCTGAATGGTGCGCTCTTCCTGCCCATCAGTCTGAGGATGAAAGGCAGTACTAAGATTTACGTGCGTGCCCAAGCTCTTCTGGAAAGATCTCCAGAAATGTGAAGTAAACTGAGCTCCTCCATCTGAAATGATTGACAAAGGAATCCCATACCATCTCACAATCTCATCAATGTAGAGTCTCGCATAATCCTCGGCTCTGTAAGTAGACTTCACAGGGAGAAAGTGGGCAGACTTAGTCATCGTGTCCACAATAACCCATATGGAGTCATGTTGTCTCCTAGTCCTCAGAAGATAACCACGAAGTCCATATTAATGGCCTCCCACTTCCAAGTCAGAACCTCAATAATCTGAGTAAGACCGCCAAGCTTAAGATGTTCTGCCTTAACTTGCTGACAATAAGGACACTTGGCCACATATTCTGCAATGTCCTTCTTCATGACATCCCACCAATAAATCTGCTTAAGATCATGATACATCTTGGTGGAACCTGGATCTATGGAATATCTGGAACCATGGGCCTCTGCAATAATCCTGGTCCGCAAAACAACCACATCTGGTACAAACAGCCTGTCCTGATACATAAATATGCCATCACCTCCCAAAGCAAAAGACTCATTCATCTTTATCAACACTGAGTCCTTCAGCTCCATCAACACAGGATCGAGATGCTGACCCTGCTTGACTTTAACTACCAAGGATGATTCAAAACTAGGATGAACCGAAACACCCCCACTAGTAGAGTCAACCAATCGCACACCCAGTCTGTCCAGTCTGTGTACATCT
Organism: Solanum sitiens; assembly: GCA_016801875.1. Taxonomy (NCBI): domain Eukaryota; kingdom Viridiplantae; phylum Streptophyta; class Magnoliopsida; order Solanales; family Solanaceae; genus Solanum; species Solanum sitiens. Next base: position 1,600,690 of record JABWTJ010000199.1, read on the forward strand.
TTCGCCAACTCCTTCTTCTCATCATCAACGTGGGCTGTACTTCCCATGCTCATCCTGCTCAAAGCATCAACTACAACATTAGCCTTACCTGGATGGTAGTGAACATTCATGTCATAATCCTTCAACAGCTCCAACCATCTCCGCTGATGTAGATTCAACTCCCTTTGTGTGAACACGTACTAGAGACTCTTGTGGTCTGTGAACACATCCACATGCACTTCATACAAGTAGTGCCTCCACAGCTTCAGTGCAAACACCACAGCTGCCAACTCCAGGTCATGAGTTGGATAATTCTTCTCATGAACCTTGAGCTATCTGGACGCATAAGCTATCACCTTACCAACCTGCATAAGAACACAACTCAAACCAACCCTAGATGCATCACAGTAAACAGTGTAATTCTCACCACTCTTAGGCAAAGTAAGCACCGAGGCTGAAGTGAGTCTGTCCTTGAGCTCCTGGAAACTCTTCTTACAAGTCTCCGTCCATTCAAACTTGGCATTCTTCTTAGTCAAAGATGTCAGTGGGGCAGCAATGGAAGAAAAGCCCTCCACGAACCTGCGGTAGTAACCATCCAATCCCAGAAAGCTACGGATGTCAGTGGGAGTAAGAGGTTTTGGCCAATTCTTCACAGCCTCAGTCTTCCTGGGATCCACCTCCACACCCTGATCGGACACAACATGACCCAGGAGGTCACTGATCTAAGCCAGAATTCACACTTGCTGAATTTGACATACAGCTGATGTTGTCTAAGTACCTGCAAGGTTAGTCTCAAATGTTGTTCATGCTCTTCCTTGGTCCTAGAGTAGATGAGGATGTCATCAATGAATACTATGACGAAAGAATCAAGGTATTCACGGAAGACTTGGTTCATGAGGTCCATAAATGCAGCAGGTGCATTCGTAAGACCAAATGACATAACTAAGAACTCATAATGACCATAACGGGTATGAAAGGTTGTCTTTGGGATATCTGCATCCCCTACCCTAAGCTGATGATAACCTGAACGAAGATCAATCTTAGAGAAGAAACTAGACCCTTGAAGCTGATCGAACAAATCATCTATTATGGGAAGTGGATCCTTATTCTTTATAGTGACATTGTTGAGCTGCCGATAATCGATACACATTCTAAGGGTTCCATCCTTCTTTTTCACAAACAACACTGGAGCGCCCCAAGGGGATATGCTCGGCTGAATGAAACCCTTATCAGTGAGATCTTTTAACTGCAGCTTCAACTCCTTGAGTTCAGCTGGAGCCATCCTGTAGGGAGGAATTGAAATTGGTTTAGTATCGGGTTCTAAGTCGATACCAAAGTCAATCTCTTGAGGGGGAGGGACTCCAGGCAAATCATCAGGAAATACATCTAAGAACTCATTCCCTACAGGCACTGAGTCTATGGAAGGAATGTCATGATCTAAATAATTAACACTCACAAGATTACACAATAACCCCTTGGACATCATTTTATTGGCCTTAAGGTTTGAAATCAAGGGATTAGGACGACTCAAGTTGTACCCCTCCCAGACTAGCTCCTCTTCATTAGGGAAACGAAATCTCACCACTCTACTACGACAATCCAAACAAGAATAACAACTGTAAAGCCAGTCCATGCCAAGAATAACATCAAAATCATGCATGGGTAACTCAACCAAGTCTGCACACATAGTCTTACCACTTACAACTATTGGGCAATCCTTGTATACTCTATCAGTTCTTACATTTTCTCCTAAAGGTGTACTAACCACTATAGGATTATGCAGAACTTCAGGCAATATCTCAAAAGTGAGAGGAAGAAAAGGAGCTACAAAGGAAAGCGTAGACCCTGGATCAAGTAAAGCATAAACAGAAGTTGAGAATACTTGCAGCATACCTGTGACCACATCAGCGGACTTCTCCTGCTCCTCCCTACCCTTCAGGGCATAGAACATGTTCCTCTTCGGAGGCTGGGCTGCTGCTGCACCCTGTGGATTAGGCCTAGGCTGAGCATTACCTCCAGCCTGACCTCTGCTCTTTGGGCAGTCTTTAACCATGTGCCCACTCTTACCGCAACCGAAGCAGGCATTGGTGCCCTGTCTGCACTCTCCACTATGAGCACGGCCACACTTAGCACAGTTTTTTTTGGAATGCTGCATCTCACCTACATTGCCCTTCTTGGGCTCAGGTCTGCCTTTTCTAGGTGTCGTACTCCTCTGAGAATTAGAGTTCCCAGAACTCTGCTGCCCCTTATTGAACCTGGGCTACTCACGGATGCCAAAATTGTTCTTGTGGCCTCCATCGCTGGGACCTGCCTGATCTTGAGGCTTAGGCCTCCTAGAATCATGAACGCCCCTATTTTTGCGGCTGTTCTCTACCTGCTGGACATGCACCATCAATCTGGAGAGGTCCATGTTATCATGGAGCATCGCAGACCGACACTCCTCCTCCAGATCTCTGTTGATTCCTATGAGGAACCTGCTCATCTCATCCCTGTTGTTAGATACAAGGGAAGTAGCATACCTGGATAATTTAACAAACTTCAGTACTCATCTCATCCTTGCTGTTAGATACTAAGGAAAGTAGCATACCTGGATAGTTTAACAAACTTCAGGGAATACTCCCTGACTGTCATAGATCCCTTCTTAAGGTTGATAAACTCCTCAACCTTTGCCTCCCTCATCTCCCTAGGAAAAAATCTCTCCAGGAAGGCTGTCTTAAACAGCTCCCAAGTGACCGGAACTCCGCCCAAAGCTCGGCTATCCTGCCACATCTTGTACCAAGTCTGTGCAACATCCTTGAGCTGATAGGAAGCCAGCTCAGCCTTCTTAATATCTGTGGCCCCCATAGCCACCAAAATCTTTTGTACCTCATCCACAAACTCCTGGGGGTCTCTGAAGTCTTAGACCCTGTGAAAATAGGAGGATTCATCCTTGTGAAGTCTCTCAACCAGTCAGCTATGCTACGAACCGGTGGGTTCTCCCTATGAACATCCTGTCGGTTGACCTGGGCAGTCATAGCCTAGGCCTGCATAGTGATGGCCTGTGCCATCTGGGCCAGAGATGACCGCACCTCCGCATCAGTCAACCCAGCTGGGTTAACCGGCATAGCCACTCCTTCAGCTGGAGCTTGGGGTGGAACCTGATTGCCCCCAACAGCTGCACCTCCTCTCCTCTGACCAATGGTTCTCCTAGTATTCATTCTCTGAAAACAATAAAGATTGATGTTAGACACGCTCATAACACCAAGAAATTAGACATTAGGAAAAACATGATAAGATCAGAAGAAGGGAAATTTTCCTATGCATCATGCAGTCTCTAATTCAGGATAGTGGTGCACTTCACTACCATGACATAGAAACTACTCAATGTGGTTGATGTGAACTTATTTGTCACGCCTCAAAACCCATTAAGACGGACAGGCACCCGATGCCCTAAAGGCCCGAGAGAACCAACCTGCAACCTGTTCTTACTGAGCATATACTATAATAATTGAGACAAGTTAACTTTGGATGCAGCGATACAAACCAACGTAAGTAGATCCAAAAGTTATATACAAGACTTGGCCGTTTAGGCCACAACTCCTTAAGACACAACTGAACCATGTACATACGTCTACAAAGCCTCTAAAAGATAGAAGACTAGAGTAGGTCGGGACAGACCCCGCCTTACCCTTAACTACGATACAATACCAAACGAATTTACCAAGGACTTAATAAAGCTCCGAATCAACTTGGAGCTCACCAAAAGTAGCAGAATTTCGAGTGCTTCTACTGAGGAGGTCTACTAGCTGGAGTACCTGAGCCTGCAGCATGAAATGCAGCGTCCCCAATACGGGACGTCAGTACAAAAAATGTACTGAATATGTAAGGCAAAAAGTATATGTAATACAAGGCACAAATGAAATCAAGTAGCAACATATGAGTGCATAGATTAGGAGAGAAGACCACCTTTGCTTACTCTTGTGGGATCAAGTAAGCTACATTCTTTTCTTTACCTTCTTTGTATGTTATAATCTTTGTTGGGCTTGTGATACAAGTGACCAGCTGATCAGTGGTAGAAGAAGGATGATGCTATGCGTATTAACCCCTGGGATGCGGTCCTCATAATTACACAACTTGGGATCGGCCCATGCTAGGCTTTCGCCCCTGAGCTGCCACCCTTCTATACCAATAGGGATCGGCCCATGCTAGGCTTTCGCCCCTGAGCTGCCACCCTTAATTAACTAGATTTCTTCACTTAGATTCTTTAATCTTTGAGATTATTGTTAATCAGTTCATAACTCTTTTGAGATGTTATTTTGGATAATCGTAACACTTTGAGATGTTGATTTGGTGGTCATAATCATCTTGGAGACATGAAATTACGAAACAGTAGTGGAATACATGAAAACAATACTTTTGAGGCAGTAACAATGACATAAGGAGCTATGAAACATCAACACCTTACTTTAAGACATTAATGGCACAATTGACTTCATTGGCTTAGGAGAAGGATTCATCAAACTTTCTTTTGCAATACCATTTCTATAACAGCAAAAGGGGAACATTCACAAGTATAGAGTAGTGAACATAATAATGCAAGTAGTTCATGTNAAACTTTCTTTTGCAAATACCATTTCTATAACAGCACAAGGGGAAATTACACAAGTATAGAGTAGTGAACATATAATGAAGTAGTTCCATGTACTTAGAATGGGGAAAGAAATATTGTTAGCTATTTGGAGATAGTACGCTGCCACCATGCTTTCTTTTCTAGAAATAGAACTTATGAGAATCACTTCATTGATATTAATTGCAGGTGGCAGATTTCATGCCAAAAGGATATAGAATCGAATAGCCTTACATACCTTATATTTATGACCAATACCACTATCACGATTCAGCCTTCCTTATTGGGTGCTAATCTACAACATAAGTCATGATTAAGCTAACATCAGCAGCTAATCACAATAAGGTTCTCCAAAACAGTAGCTAAAAATATTTGATGGAAATCAGGCCCATACAACCCTTACATAAATGGTGAACCACCACACCCTTCCTCTACACATTAATACAACTTCAAACATCATTTCCAGAGATACCCAAACAGCCCTCAACAACAATATTCATAAGGCAGCCACTATCAATCTCAAATCTTTCAGCATAATAGGAGAATATTGACTCAAAGATTTATCACAATCCATGAATTCTTGATAAATATATACAAAATTCTCCAATCCAAACATGATCAAAGAGAGGAAAACAAATGGTTTGAAGTCTTACCTTAATTCTGGAAATTTATCCTCTAAACTTGTACTTCAAGAATTCAAGAATTCAAACTCTCCTTCAAACTCTTACTTGAAAAATTAGACAGCACTCAAGAACTCTAAGGTGTCTTAGGGCTGCTAATTGAAGCCAAGAGAGACCAAGAAAGAACTTAGAAAATCTGAAACTTTTGCAAGTTCAAAATGGAGAATAAGACTTGATCCTTATCCTTTGTAAAAGGAGGTGTTATGGCCGACACTCTTGACCAATTTTGGTCCATATAATGTCAAGTAGGTGCCCCACCTGCTTGTCCTTTTAACTTGGGCACTTTTGGACTTAATATTATTGGACCTTGGCTGTCCATTTTTCCTTTGTTCTTTTAATCAGCTTGGGACAGATTAGTGCAAGTAGGTGGTACACACTTGGCCCAATAACATGGTAAAACAAATCTTAGGAGGTCATGTACTTACTTAGTTTCACTTGGGCTTTATCCATAATGGCCAATTGGCAGATTTGGCTGTTGGGCCTTCTTTCATTCACATTTTCTTTAATAGGTTTGGGCTTCAAATGAGCCCCTAAATATAAGCCTAAATCTGGTCAATCAAACTTGGGCCCTTTAACTATAATATAGATCAAGTAGGTGATGCAGCTGCTAGCTCAATTACCACCTTACTATAATTACTTAAATACTTTCCATCGGAGTTAACTTGCAATACATATGCTAAAACGTGCAAGGCATTACATCACCTTCCAAGCTAGTTTAAACCAACACTAATCATGTAAGAAACATGATCCCTCGCCTACACTATAAGTATAAGTCAAGTATAACATGAATAGAACTACCACATACAAAAATACAGGCCGTTACAAATTGCACCATCAATATCCCAATTAACATCAATTCATAACAAAGGGTTAGGGAAATTAAGGTTCATCATGAATTCATCAAGAATTAGATCCAATCCCAACAATACATTTCCCTAGTCAATCCATACATGAATTAGAATAGATAAAACAAAGTCAAATAATCAAATCATTCTTCAATTCCAATCAATTCATGACCAAGATCAAAGATTTGGGGAAATTGGGGAAGAGAGCATGATCAACATGAAATTGCATCAATTAACATCAATTAATTAACAATCTATACTCAATTAGGCATCATGGAATTGGACAATTTAGAAATCAATTTTAAAAGAACCTCTTGGGGAAGGAATCCCAAGAGTGAAGAACTCATACCGTAATTAAAATTAATTCACGAAATTGAAGTGAAATCCTAGAGAAATTGACCTTCTTCTTCAAGATTTGTTCCTTCTTCAATGGAGGAATTGAGGAGAGAGAAAGTAGAGAGATGAGAGCTTTTGGGTTTTGTTTTGGAAATTTGGTTTTGGTGAGTGAAAAATAACTTAAAATGACCCTTAGGCTATATATAATAACCACCTAAATTACCCAAAAACACCCCTCACTCAAATGAGTCTTTTTGTGAAGTCAAAATGCCAAAAATAAGATTTTACCGAATCTGAGAAGTGGCTCCGCGTCGCGAGGCTAATTTTTTATTTTTGAAAAGTGATCTGAAGTAGTAGGGTCCGTGTGGGATGTGCGTCGCGCAGCATCCCTTTGAATCTTGACTTACGCAGGCTGCTTTGGTAGCCTGCCCACCCATGTTGGGGTCCTCCTCAAGGACCCTTAGAGGGCCCTTGGGGAGTAGTTATTGGACGTTAAGACCCTATATACTACAATATACCTAACCAAAGACTTTTTACATGTTTTAGACTCCATTTGACCCTCCCAACCCATCCCCAAACATAGCGATGTCAACTAGTTCAATTAACCTAGTTTCTGGATATCATGGACGTTCCCTGACGTCTTGGCTCTAAAACTACTCGGATGACTTATAAACATTATTTTAGGTCTTAAAAGTGTATATAAACATTTAGACACTCATGTTAGGCTTTAGATTAGGTCTTGACTTTTGAGAGTGTTATATGTGTGTGATGAGGTCATAAAGTCCTTAAAGGGTTTATAATATCCTTAGGCATTGTATGAAGTTTGGTGATGTTTGGAGGTCAAACGTATGAGAACATCATGACGTTTGGAAGTTATGTTTTAGAAAGTGCTTGTGTGTCCTCATATGTTATAGTGAGTTTTACGTGTTAGTTTTGATTGAAATTTATGTGGGATGTTCCTAACATCTAGACAACTATGTTTAGCGAGTTTGATTGAAGTTTGATGACCAAGGACCCAAAAGGGGACCTAGAAGAGGACCCCATCGCTTTGGCAGGATGCTACCAAGCAGTGACCAACTGCGGCCACAAGGGACGAAACATTGGTCAACGACGGCCCGTCAACCTTGGGCGTCGATAGGCCCTTTAAGGGAAGCAAAGCCTGCAAAAAATGGAGGCTCATCTCCAATATATGGACCCCATCTAAGGGGCGTCGACTTGGAACTGGCCTGTCAGTGAGGAGGGCGTAGGTTGGCCTGCAATAGCTGTCAATTTTCTGCCGTGGCTTGGGGTGTTTTGTAAATTCACCCCAAATATTTTATGAACCATGGATGATTATTTTAGTGTATTTTAGTATATGAAGAGGTTTCAAACACTAAGACCTAGTTTTAGACTTCATTTTCAAAAACCCAAAACCCTCTCAAGAAAGACTCTCCCAAAACCCAATAAAAGCTTTAACTCAAGGAAGGGCTTGGAGGGGATGGTTGTGGACGCATTAATAAAAAATTCATGGGTTATCTTCTCATTGAGGTATGGCAGTCATCCTTGAACTCTCTTCCATTCAAGGAGACATTTCTAAGGAATTTCAAAAGAGGTTTTCAAACCCTAACTTCTGAGTATGGGTATTGCATGAAAATGTTTTAAAGGATTTAATATGCTATTTCAAATGTTAGTTGGTTATTTTAATGCCAAAACTTGAAAGAAACCATGTTATTGCTTTTTATCCACTTTTGGCATATGAAATGGGTCTAATGAACATGATTCGATAATGTTAGACTTATAGTTTCTTTATCGTTATATTGTGACTTAGCTACTGCCCTAAGGGCTATTTTATGAATTATTATTGAGGAATTGATTATATGTGGTGAAAGCTTGGATTAATGGTAAGTTGGTTAAATTTTTTAACTCTTATTATGAAATGCTCTTGAGTTGTATGTTCCACCTTTGGTGGCGGTGTTTACTTGAAATATATGAATGTGAATCTACTTGTGTATTGTGAATAAGGCCATAAAGGAATATTATGTGAAATAAGATGATAATGATGTTCTTCTTGTTGATGTGCTTTACAAAGCTTATTATGTGAAGTATGCTAGGGATTATGTCTACAAGAACTATATGTTTATGTGAAGCATGTTAAAGTAGGTAATATGATGAATGAAAGTGTAAGCATGTTTATAAGTCGGTGTTATGAAAATGGTGATTATGTGAAAGGTTAGCTTACATGTACAACACTCACACTTTGAATGAATAAATGAATGAAGATAAAGAATGTGAATAAAAATGGGAGTTTTGGGGTGAACACTCTTCGTGATTTGAGATTAACTGTTTAGTAGCAACCTCACTATTCCCAAGAGCTTTCTAAGATAGGTTGGAGGTTGGATACCCTTCGTGAGTTGAGATGTGGCATTCCAATGTAACCTCTAGGGATAAGTACCCTTTATGAGTTGAGATGTGGTGCTAATTAGATATCCCTTAACCTATAATAATGAATGTTTAAGACTCCGTGGGGGAGTTATGCTTACACCGAGAGGATATGAAGAAGGGATGTTTACACTTCGTGAGTTGAGGTGTTGTATACCAATGTACCTCTTGAGATGAGTATTCCTCGTTAATAGAGAATGAATTACATAGTAGCAATCTCCTTGTCCCTTAAGTATGTGCCCGGATAGGTATAGCTATTGTAGAAGACATGTAAAGCTAAGAGAATGACCCTAACCTAGAAAAGTAGGGATCCCTCATCCGATAGGGGTAATATCGGGATTCCATGTCTAGCTCTCATGGTCTATGTCGGTTAAAGCGATCCCCCACAAAAAATGAATGAAATGAGTCTCCTTAAAGAATGTACTAATTAGGGTAGGTGGTGGTATGGGACGCTATTGATCCATTGCACTAACTAGACATTCCGAAAGGGGAGTCTTGGTGTGTTTTATATGAAGTGTATGAATGAGTTATCGTATGTTTTATATGAAGTGTATGAATGCGTTATCATGTGTTGTAAATGAAGTTAGATGACTTAAGGTAAAATGTTAAGAAAGCAAGTTAAAGTTAGGTTTTACATAATGAAGTTATGAATGATGAATGTAGTGTACTTGATCCAAGGGAATCCTCAAGGAGCACTAAGTTGGAGTAGTAGTATGGGATGCTACTCTCGCATTTATGTGAAGTCCTTGATGCATGAATGTTATTCTAATGTCTAGTTTAGAGTGTGAACTTGTTTCCCGTGTGAGGTAAGACTATGGTTGGTAGTTAGGTGTGTATTGAAGGGGGTGTATGGGAGATTCCTTCATGTCTTACCTTAGTGAGTCTTAGGATAACTTGGTTAGGGAAACCTCAAAGGAAGTGATTTCACTGTGTTGTGGTATGAATGGATTCATTGTAAAGTGGGTTTCAGTGTAATGTTCTTCTAGTTGACTGTATAGTAACTCCATGTGCTAAAATTGTGGAAACCTTTTATTATGTGCTAAATGATGGTTCTTATACTATTTTACTTCAATATTCAAAGGTTTTACTTAATTGGCATGAAAGCTTATTTCTACTAAAACGTCCCTTTTTGCATGATTTTGCATATGCCATACTTAGTACATTGTTTGTACTAACCCCACACTTTTCTATAATTAATTACTATAGGTTTGAGGCAAGTTGAAGACTAGAAAGCAAGCTTGGGAATATACTCTCTCAAGACTAAGTATATATTCGAGGGAATAGTCGTATTTCTTAGTTTCTACTATTAAGACTCATTATGTATTTTCTTTTAATGTAAGGCCGTGTGTCAGAGATGTTTAAGTTGTGTCTTTAAGTTGGCTTGTGAAGATGAGATCACTCTTTAATATTTATGAAAGATATTTTATTAATATTATAAATGTCATGAAAGTTCTTAATTCCGCACTACTTTTCATGTCTTATGTAATAAATGATAGCAAATGGCTAGTATATAGGTCAAGTATGCAATTGTCCGACCTAAGGGTGCTCCCTTCTGTTAGGGGGTACTTTCTGGTCGTGACAGACTTCCTATCAGAGCATAAGTATATGCGAAATAGATTAGGGTCTAAAGTCTCACAAGACACATCTATTAGAGTCTTGTTCATTGATGTGAGTCGCGATACATCTATGAATTAGAGGCTATAGGAAGATAGAGTATCACTTTCTTCATTACTCTTGTATCGTTTCATAGAACTTAACTCCATAAGTTCTCTCTCTTCTTTTCCCTTGTCCGGTGGTTTCCTAGATGTGATTGCTTGGAAGGGGAGATGTTTCTAAGTTTAAGGGAGAGAAAAGTGAGTTTTGATGCTTATGATAATTTGTGGCTAATTGAGTAGATTTGAAGGTTAGTTTTGAGGATTGTGATGTGATGCCATTTATGTCTATGTGTGACTTATGAGATTGGAAGTATTATGATGTGAAATTGTATGGTGATGTAGTTCTAAGCATGGTAAGAGTTAAAATGGTTGAATGAAGTCCTTTTGGGGGGAAAATGAGTTATCTTAAAGTTGTGTATAGTGATTGTAGAGAATTAAAGAGTAAATTTGAGGAGTGTTGAAAGAATGTGGTAATGTTGTGAGAAAGAAGGGATTTTATTCCATGAGTTGAGATATGTGATGCCTAAGATTTGAGTAAGGTGATCATCAAGGGTGTTGTTCTAGATTGAATCCTAAGAGGAGGGTGTTGTGTTTGACTTGTAAGGTTGATGTTTAGTCTTGATGTGCATGAGTTCAGGGTGGTGTGAGTTCCTACCTTGTGAGAACTGTAGTGGTACTATGAAGTATGAGACCTTGAATATGGATTTACCCTAAGTGGGGGAGAATGAGTTCAGAATAAAGTTAATAGATGTCCTTATCTTTTTTCTATTCTTATTCAAGAATGAGACCAAAAATCCTTGGTAGTTTGGTAATGATTAAGAGCCTTGCATATTAGTATGAGTTTCATTAATCTTTATGTTATGACTGCGTTTGATGTTATAATGTTTTGCATGCTCTTGACTATATCATAATTATTGGGAGAATCGGTGGTCAACCTATATTTCTCGTGTTAATGTGTAGCTAATGATATTGCTTAATTGCTTCAAAGTTGTTTTATCATGTTATAATGTGAGTTAGTATGATTTGTATCTGATGTTGTCATACTTTGCTGTTAAAATTACTTGAAAGATGAATTAATGAATTTTTAGCATGTTTTACTGTTAAGGTTTTTCTATTCACTGTAAAAATTTCAAAGTTTTAGAAAAATTGCATTTTATTAGATAATGGTTTCAATGTGTTTAAAATGGTGTTTATGAGCGTGTATAATATTTGAGAAGGTAGTTTCTCCATAAACGAGGAATTAAGTGTGTGCTTGAATTTGGAAATTTCCTTTCAAAAGTTGCTTGTGATGCAAAAGTGTTTATAAATGTGTAGTTGGTGTTCCTTGTAAGTTTGGTGGATTGAATATGAATATTTGAACCTTTTATGTGATGTGATATATGCTGCTAATTGAGTCCTTGATGTTCTTAAAAGTGTAAATTTAGAGTCATTCGAGGACGAATGTTGTTCCAAGTGGGGAGAATGTAACACCCTAAAACTAACTAAGTGAAACTAGAGCCATACATGTGTGTGATGAGTTCCTAAATTACTTAATGGGTTTATAATGATGTCCTTAGGTAGTTCATGAAGTTTGGTGATGTTTGGAGGTCAAACGTCCGAGAACGTCCATGACGTATGGAAGGTATGCCTTAGAAAGTTCTTTTGTGTCGTCATGTGTTTTAGCAAGTTTTACGTGTTCGTGTTTATTTAAATTGATATGGGATGTTACTAATATCTAGACGACTATTTTTAGGGGTTTAACGTCTGGGTACGGCTCCACCTAGGACCCACGAGGGGCCCTAGAAGAGGACCCCATCCCTTTGGGAGGATGCTTCCAAGCAGTGACCAACGACGGCCACAAGGGACGGACCGTTGGTCAAACAACGGCCCGTCAACCTTTGGATTCTATTGGACCTTCAAGGCCAGCAATTCCTGCACAAAATAGAGGCTCATCCCAATCAACGGACCCCATCTAAGGGGCGTCAACTGGGCAACGGCCCATCAGTGAGGAGGACGTAGGTTGGCTGCAAAAGCTGTCAATTTTCTGCCCTGGCTTGAGATGTTTTTTAAATTCACCTCAAGTCTTTTATGAACCATGTGTTATTATGTAGGGTCTTTTAGGTATATTAAGTGGTTTCAAACACTAATACCTAATTTTAGACTTCATTTTCAAAAAGCCAAAACCCTCTCTCAAGAAAGACTCTCCCAAAACCCAATAGAAGCTTGAACTCAAGGAAGGGCTTGGAGGGGCTGGTTGTGGAATTTTCTTCATAAAATATTCATGGGTTTTCTTCTCATTAAGGTATGGTAGTCATCCTTGAACTATCTTCCATTCAAGGAGCCATTTCTACGGAATTTCAAAAGAGGTTTTCAAATCCTAACTTTTTCTATCTTGGACTCTAAGTATGGGTCTTGCATGAAAATGTTTTAAAGGATTCAAATATGATATTTCTAATGTTAGTTGGTGATTTTAATTCCAAAACTTCAATGAAACCATGTTATTGGTTTTTATCAACTTTTGACTTATGTAATGGGTCTAATGAACATCATTCGAAAATGTTAGAGTTATAGTTTCTTTATGGTTATATTGTAACTTAGATACTGCCCTAAGATCTATTTTATCAATTATTAATGAGGAATTGATTATATGTGGTGAAACCTTGGATTAATGGTAAGTTGGTTACATTGTTTAACTCTTATTATGCAATGCTCTTGAGTGGTATGGTCTACCTTTGGTGGCGGTGTTCACTTGAAATATATGAATGTGAATCTATTTGTGTATTACGAATAAGGCCATGAAGACATATTATGTGAAATAAGATGATAATTATGTTGTTCTTGTTGATGTGCTTTATGAAGCTTATTATGTGAAGTATGCTAGGGATTATGTCTAAATGAACTGTATGTTTATCTAAAGCATGTTAAAGTGTGTAATATGACGAATGAATGTGTAAGCATGTTTAGAAGTCAATGTTATGAAAATGGTGATTATGTAAAAGGTGCATCACATGTACACACACTCACACTTTGAATGATGTAATGAATGCAACTAAAGAATGTTAATGAAAAGGGGAGTTTTGGGGTGAACACTCTTCGTGAGTTGAGATGAAGTGTTTAGTAGCAACCTCAGTATTCCCAAGAGCTTTCTATGATAGGTTGGAGATTGGATACCCTTCGTGAGTTGAGATGTGGCATTGTAATGTAACCTCTAGGGATAAGTACCCTTCGTGTGTTGAGATGTGGTGCTGATTAGATATCCCTTAACCTATAGTAATGAATGTTTAAGACTCTGTGGGAGAGTTATGCTTAGCACCGAGAGGATATGAAGAAGGGGTGGTTACACTTTGTGAGTTGAGATGTTGTATTCCAATGTATCTCTTGAGATGAGTACTCCTCGTTAGTACAGAATGAGTTACTTAGTAGAAATCTCCTTATTCCTTAACTATGCGCCCGCATAGGTGTAGCTATTGGAGAAGCCATGTAAACGCTAAGAGAATGACCCTACCCTATGAAGTGGGGATCCCTCATCCGATAGGGATAATATCGGGATTCCATGTCTAGCTCTCATTGTCTATGTCAGTTAAAGCTAAAACCCCAAAAAAGAATTAATGAATTAAGTCTCCTAAAAGAATGTACTACTTAGGGTAGGTGGTGGTATGGTACGCTATTTATCCATTGCACTAAGTAGACATTCCAAAAGGGGAGTCTTGGTGTGTTTTATATGAAGTGTATGAATGAGTTATCATATGTTGTAAATGAAGTTAGATGACTTAAGGTCTATTGTTATGGATGCAAGTTAAAGTTAAGTTTTATATAATGAAGTTATGAGTGATGAATGTAGTGTACTTGATCCAAGGGAATCCTCAAGGAGAACTAAGTGGGAGTAGTAGTATATGGGATGCTACTCTTACATTGCACTAACTGTAACTTACAAGTCCCATTGGAGAAGGGAACTTATGTGAAGTCCTTAATGCATGAATGTTCTTATAATGTCTAGTTTAGAGTGTGGACTTGTTTCCCGTGCGAGGTAAGCCTATGGTTGCTAGTCTTAAGGATCACTTCGGTGTGTATTGAAGGGGGTGTATGGGCGGTTCCTTCATGTCTTACCTTTTTGAGTCTTAGGATAACTTGGTTAGGGAAACCTCAAAGGAAGTGAGTTCAATGTGTTGTTGTATGAATGGGTTCACTTTAATGTGGGTTTCACTGTAATGTTCCTGTAGTTCACTGTAAAGTGACTCCTTGTGCTAAAATTATGGAAACCTTTTATTATGTGCTAAATAATGGTTCTTATGCTATTTTAATTCAATATTCATGAAGGTTTTATTTAATTGGCATGAAAGCTTATTTCTACTAAAACGTCCCTTTTTGCATGATTTTTCATATGCCATACTAAGTAAATTCTTAGTACTAACCCCATACTTTTCTATACTTAATAAGTATAAGTTGGAGGAAAGTTGAAAACTAGAGCGTAAGCTTGGGAAATGACTCTCTCAAGACTAAGTATGTTCTCATATATTCGAGGGCATAGTTCTATTTCTTAGTTTATACTATTAAGACTCATTATGTATTTTTTTTTAATGTAAAGGGTTGTGTCCCTAAGATGTTTTAGTTGTGTCTTTAAGTTGGCTTGTGAAGACAAGATCACTCTTTAGCAGTAGTGAAAGACATTTTATTAATATTATAAATGTCTCAAAAAGTTTTAATTCCGCACTACTTTTAATGTCTTATGTAATGAATGATAGGAAATGGCTAGTACAAGACCTCCGAAATGTCAAGTACGCAATTGTACGACCTAAGGGTGGTCCCTTCTCCTATGGGGTACTTTTGGGTCATGACAAATGGCTCCCAAGAAAGATATCGTCTACTCAAAAAAGGGCAAATCCAACTTGGTTTCCCCGTCTCGTCGGATGATCGTAGAGTCTTACAACGAGCAAGACCCAGCCTAATTCCCTCAAGGTGAAACAACCCCAACTTCTATTGCACGGGTCACAAGGGGTACCCCCGGGAAGGTGGTTCCCGACGTAGTCAATGCCTCCTAGTATGATAAGGAGCGTAGACTGATGGTGAAAGTTCTGAAGGGGGCTCAGCTTCAGGCTCTGAATCTGTTTCCGCCTCAAGGTAGGCCCAATCTTCTGTGTCAAATGCGGACACTGCAACCGGTTCCGCCTATCAGGGAGCCACTTGGTCGGATGTCCATGACCACCAAGCCTTGTCTAATGAGGCTACCAGCTCAGAGTTTGCACCCGCACCTCAAGCTGATGACTCCGCACCTGTTGCTGAGGAACCAAATCGATGGTGCATCGATGGTCAATACCGGGTGTACAGGGATGCAAGAACGCTGAATGAAAAAAGGGTGATGACTCGTTTCATGATAGATGATCATCGAGTTCTCACTGGGAGTTTGCACACGGCTCACAAGGTGCACAGACTCTTCAAACTGCACAAGTTTGAATAGATGGCTCGGAGTCTGGGCACCAATAGTGAGGAGATAGTAAGAGAGTTCTACTCATGCTATATAGCTACTCTCCGAGGGTCCCTATACAGGCGGGAGAGACCTAACAAATAGGATTCTCTTACATCTACACTAGTCAGGGGCTGCCGAGTTGATATCTCTAAGGCCACCATATGCCGTTTCCCATACAGCCCTACCATTGACGCACAGGCGACACACAACACCGCAGAGTTTGACTACAGGTTGTGGGTTATACAAAGTGGCGAGTTTGGTCGGAATGTAGAGCAACGTCAGGCAACAAAGAAATTGTTGGCTCGATATCTAGAAACTAATGGTGAGAGGGCAGACTGTGTGGTAGATCCCCGAATGATGATCAAGAAGGCAGCCCTTACCTTTGTGGAGAAATTCTCCTAGCTGCTAGTCCAACACAGGTTATCACCCACGCAAGCGGATAATATAGTCACATGAGATAGGGCAGTGTTGGTAGCAGCCATGGTAGCAAGAATGTAGATAGACTTCGCGCGGGTGCTAATATCGGTATTTCATCAGAGGGCCTCCAAGACCTCGACCACTTACCCATGAGGTGTCAAGAGAGGTGAGGAGATTTGAGTGTTCAACAGTTGGTACCTAGCTTGAACTTTCCTGGTTAGTCTTTTGAAAGGAATCTGTGTGAGAAGCTAGGAAATGCTCATAGGCCCTTTTTCGAATTAGCAAACATCTAGCTTAAAAGAAGTTGACCAAATGAAAGAATTGACCCTTTTTATCAAAATTTGTTGAGCCTCTAATAGACACATTTTTTCCACGAACTCACCTTCCCAAGGTCTAATATTTTGGCCCCAGTCCCTCCTTGGACATGTGCACCTCGACTAAGGACAAAAGCCTAAGTTGAGGGTGGCTAATGCAGTAAATAACCTCGTCTTGGCCCTGACCCGACTTCGGGTATTGTGCACCTCAACTCATGGAAAAGTCATGAGTTGAGGGTGGTTATTATGAGTGAGGACCCATAAATGGTTATGAAAAGAGTTGGATGTTGAAAAGAAAAGAGAAAGTGAGCACGAGATTTGACTCGATAAAATTAAACAATTGATTGAAAATAAAAATAAAAATAAAAGAGCGAAAAGAATTTGAAGAGAAAAATATGCAAAAAAAGTAAGAGTCACATCAAAAAAGGAGAGCAAGGCAAAGATGAACAGAGAAGAAAAATAGGGTGTCAAAGGAAATGAAATGAGGTAGATTGCTTAGCGGTAATGTCAAGGAGGGCAAAAAGACACTAAAATGTACCCAAATGTACCATACCTAACCCTTAGCCTACGTTACAAGCCAAGAAAGTCCTACCGTGATCCTAGAGTCTAGTATGGTGAACCTAAGCAGTGAAAATAAGGGCACGTCTATGACGAAGATTACTAACTATTTTGAACTTGTTCTTGAGCGCGAATGTTGAGAGGAAAAAGAGTAGAGGTGTCTATTTCTGTCACGCCTCAAAACCCATTAAGACGGACAGGCACCCGATGCCCTAAAGGCCCGAGAGAACCAACCTACAACCTGTTCTTACTGAGCATATACAATAACAATTGAGACAAGTTAACTTTGGATGCAGCGATACAAACCAACGTAAGTAGATCCAAAAGTTATATACAAGACTTGGCCGTTTAGGCCACAACTCCTTAAGACACAACTGAACCATGTACATACGTCTACAAAGCCTCTAAAAGATAGAAGACTAGAGTAGGTCGGGACAGACCCCGCCTTACCCTTAACTACGATACAATCCAAACGAATTTACCAAGGACTTAATAAAGCTCTGAATCAACTTGGAGCTCACCAAAAGTAGCAGAATTTCGAGTGCTCCTACAGAGGAGGTCTACTAGCTGGAGTACCTGAGCCTGCAGCATGAAATGCAGTGTCCCCAATACGGGACGTCAGTACGAAAAATGTACTGAATATGTAAGGCAAAAAGTATATGTCATACAAGGCACAAATGAAATCAAGTAGCAACATATGAGTGCATAGATTAGGAGAGAAGACCACCTTTGCTTACTTTTGTGGAATCAAGTAAGCTACATTCTTTTCTTTACCTTTTTGTATGTTATAATCTTTGTTGGGCAATGTGATACAAGTCCACCAGCTGAATCAGTGGTAGAAGAGGATGACCCTGCTAGGGCCGTATTAACCCCTGGGATGCGGTCCTATATTACACAAACTTGGGATCTGCACCCATGCTAGGCTTCGCCCCTGAGCAGGCCACCCACTTCTATAACAATAGGGATCGGCCCATGCTATGCGTCGCCCTAAGCTGCCACCTTAATTATAATAGATTTCTTGCACTTTAGATTCTTTAATCTTTGAGAGTTATTGGTAATCAGTTCATAACTCTTTTGAGATGTTATGTTGGATAATCGTAACATTTTGAGATGTTGATTTGGTGGTCATAATCATCTTGGAGACATGAAATTATGGAACAGTAGTGGAATACATGAAAACAATACTTTAAGGCAGTAACAATGACATAAGGAGCTATGAAACATCAACACCTTACTTTAAGACCTTAATGGCACAATTGACTTCAATTGGCTTAGGAGAAGGATTCATCAAACTTTCTTTTGCAAATACCATTTCTATAACAGCACAAGGGGAATTTACACAAGTATAGAGTAGTGAACATATAATGAAGTAGTTCCATGTACTTAGAATGGGGAAAGAAATATTGTTAGCTATTTGGAGATAGTACGCTGGCACCATGCTTCCTTTTCTAGAAATAGAACTTATGAGAATCACTTCATTGATATTAATTGCAGGTGGCAGATTTCATGCCAAAAGGGAGATAGATCGAATCGCCTTACATACCTTCTATTTATGACAATACCCACTATCCACGATTCGCCTCCTTATTGGGTCCGCTAATCTACAACATAAAGTTTGATTTAAGCTACATCAGCAGCTAATCACATAAGGTTCTCAAAAACAGTAGCCTAAAAAATATTTGATGGAAATCAGGCCCATACAACCCTTACATAAATGGTGAACCACCACACCCTTCCTCTACACATTAATACAACTTCAAACATCATTTCCAGAGATACCCAACCAGCCCTAACAACAATATTCATAAGGCAGCCACTAACAATCTCAAATCTTTCAGCATAATAGGAGAATATTGACTCAAAGATTTATCACAATCCATGAATTCTTGATAACATATACAAAATTCTCCACTCCAAACATTATCAAAGAGAGGAAAACAAATGGGTTGAAGTCTTACCTTAATTCTGAAAATTTATCCTCTAAACTTGTACTTCAAGAATTCAAACTCTCCTTCAAACTTCTTACTTGAAAATGAGACAGCACTCAAGAATCCCTAAGGTGTTTTAGGGCTGCTTATTGAAGCCAAGAGAGACCAAGAAAGAAACTTAAGAAAATCTGAAATTTTGCAAGTTCAAAATGGAGAATAAGACTTGATCCTTATCCTTTGAAAAAGGAGGTGTTATGGCCGACACTCTTGACCAATTTTGGGCCATATAATGTCAAGTAGGTGCCCCACCTGCTTGTCCTTTTAACTTGGGCCCTTTTGGACTTAATATTATTGGACCTTGGCTGTCCATTTTTCCTTTGTTCTTTTAATCAGCTTGGGACAGATTAGTGCAAGTAGGTGGTACACACTTGGCCAAATAACATGGTAAAACAAATCTTAGGAGGTCATGTACTTACTTAGTTTCACTTGGGCTTTATCCATAATGGCCAATTGGCAGATTTGGCTGTTGGGCCTTCTTTCATTCACATTTTCTTTAATAGGTTTGGGCTTCAAATGAGCCCTTAAATATAAGCCTAAATCTGGTCAATCAAACTTGGGCCCTTTAATTATAATATAGCTCAAATAGGTGATGCATCTGCTAGCTCAATTACCACCTTACTATAATTACTTAAATACTTTCCATCGGAGTTAACTTACAATACATATGCTAAAACGTGCAAGGCATTACATCACCTTCCAAGCTAGTTTAAACGAACACTAATCATGTAAGAAACATAATCCCTCACCTACACTATAAGTATATGTCAAGTATAACATGAATAGAACTACCACATACAAAAATACAGGCCGTTACAAAAGTGTTGATGTTTCATAGCTCCTTATGTCATTGTTACTGCCTCAAAGTATTATTTTCATGTATTCCACTACTGTTCCATATTTCCATATCTCCAAGATGATTATGACCACCAAATCAACATCTCAAAAGTGTTAAGATTATCCAAAATAACATCTCAAAAGAGTTATGAACTGATTAACAATAATCTCAAAGATTAAAGAATCTAAGTAAAGAAATCTATTTAATTAAGGGTGGCAGCTCAGGGGCAAAAGCCTAGCATGGGCCGATCCCTATTTGTATAGAAGGGTGGCAGCTCAGGGGCAAAAGCCTAGCATGGGCCGATCCCAAGTTGTGTAATTATGAGGACTGCATCCCAGGGGTTAATACGCGTAGCATGGGTCATCCTCTTCTACCACTGATCAGCTGGTCACTTGTATCACATGTCCAACAAAGATTATAACATACAAAAAGGTAAAGAAAAGAATGTAGCTTACTTGATCCCACAAGAGTAAGCAAAGGTGGTCTTCTCTCCTAATCTATGCACTCATATGTTACTACTTGATTTCATTTGAGCCTTGTATTACATATACTATTTGCCTTACATATTCAGTACATTTTTCGTACTGACGTCCCGTATCGGGGATGCTGCATTTCATGCTGCAGGCTTAGGTACTCTAGCTAGTAGGCCTCCTCAGTAGGAGCACTCGAATCTCTGCTACTTTTGGTGAGCTCCAAGTTGATTCGGAGCTTTATTGAGTCCTTGGTAAATTCATTTTGGTATTGTATCATAGTTAAGGGTAAGGCGGGGTCTGTCCCGACCTACTCTAGTCTTATATCTTTTAGAGGCTTTGTAGACGTATGTGCATGGTTCAGTTGTGTCTTAAGGAGTTGTGGCCTCAACGGCCAAGTCTTGTATATAACATTTTAGACCTAAGTACGCTGTTTTGTATCGCTGCATCCTAGGTTAACTTGTTACAATTGTTATAGTATATGCTCAGTAAGAACAGGTTGCAGGTTGGTTCTCTCGGGCCTTTAGGGCATCGGGTGCCTGTCCGTCTTAATGGGTTTTGAGGCGTGACAACGTGAAAGTAAATACCCACTCACGCAACTTACCCCATTCAAATGGGTTCCTCTCTTACACCCAGTCGTTTAATGAAGACGAGCCTACGCCTTATCCACAACCGCTCTTCAATGAAAAGTGCTTGGATATGAAGTTAGGGCTCACTCTCTCGGGCTGAGCCTCTTGCCACTTCACTCCTTAGGACATCAATCTAGCGATCTTGGTTTCATGACCTCTCTTTCGAGCAAGCCGAAAACACATAGGTGGTTATGTATTTTTAACTACAAACCCATTAACTTAAACCACAACCATTAGGTGAAATCACAATTTGAGTAGATCTAATCCTATCAGCAAAAAAGACCCAATAATAATATACACACATATTTTCTAAATCACACCCCAATAATGGGGGGTTTTAGCCACACATCTAGCAATAATCAAATACACCTAAAATGATAAAGAAATCAAATGGGTATTAGAAATTAAACCGTTTTATGAGCAAAGGAAGAAGAATGGAGATGACCCACTTCTGATTTGAGGAAGAATAACCTCTTTCTTCAAGTCTCCCACAAAACACCTATATTGAGGTTTACATAGACCTCTACATACACAAACACACACACACACACACAAACACACACACACACACACACACACACACACATATATATATATATATATATATATATATATATATATATATATATATATATATATATATATTCATATCGAGTATACATAGATCCTTCGTATAAGAAGATTACATAGTCTTATACTTTTATTGCACATAAATATATATAAAATAGAACATAGTCGTAAAGTTTGTCTCATCTCATAACCATCTAAAACGATCATAGCAATTTGGGCATAGCCCTACATCAATGTAAAGAAGCCACATATAGGCTTATACAAATCGTACTCAAATAAAAATAGAATGAACATAAGAGTCTTAGAACTAAACAACTCCATAAGCTAGATATTGGCATCGCCCTCGGAAAGTGAGGACCGACCCACTTGGATGGTAGAGAATATTCAAATCTTCTTCAAGTCGTCTCGAATGAGCCTTCAACGACCGGAACCTAAAATGTTTAAGAAAAGGGAGAAAATGGGGTCAGTATGCCATTTGTACTAAGTATGAGGCCATATGCACATATAACACCAAATCATGCTAAAAAGGACATTTAGTTAAAGCATGCCATTTTACCTTTTGAAAGTCTTATGCACAATCAAGCAAACTATGCGAATCATCAAGACATGTTCAACAAGTCAAAGCAAGTCACATGCATATCAACATACTTGAACCCATAATCTAGTACAAATCTATCATCAAGTAATAAAATTATATGCATGGATAAGAGTTTATCATATCATAATAAAGCAAGACAACTAATCATGAATCCCCATAAAGTCAACAAGTGCAATGACCAAGCAAATCCCCATAACCTTACTCAATCAAGTAACCCAACAAGAATCATGACTAATAACCCACTTCACATAACATAACCTTCCAAGTATACATAAACCCATGCTTTAACAATGAGGACCAATTACATGTTCATAAGCATCATTATCATCATATAATATCATTTACATTTATCATATACACACATAATATCAACCTCCTAAATCTCCCATGGCAAACTAGTGCAACGCATAGGTAGAGTCCCATACCCCTACCTAGGCTAAGTCAAACCCCTCAAGTCACTCTAGTTAGTTTATACATTATTACTTCAGTTTAGTTTAGGGAACACATACCTTAACCAACATAGACCACATGAGCTAAGTGTGGAATCCGATGTTGTAAAACCTTACAGAGATGGAAGGTGGTCTACCGGCCAAAGTAAAACCAAACATAAACATAGCTTCCTAGGTGGATCCACTAGCTAGTCTTCCTATGATAGTAAAATTGTTCAAGAACTAAGAGATAGGTAAATCCCTCTACATACCACTTGGTAATTGGGGCCTCCTCTTATGGGAATCCATTGAATGAGTATCCCTAAAAGGGGAGTCAACATAACATATAGAACTATAGGGTAACTCTTCCTCTATGGAATGTCATCACCTCCAATTGTCAATTTCACTCGGTACGAAGCTAAGTCCCTTTTTGAAATGTCTTTAATGTCTTTATTTATCAATCATAGCTTAGTTTAGGTCATAGGGTATAGCCTTTGTATAATCATCATCATCGTAGCTCAATAGGAATTGCATGAGTATAATCTTTTCATCCCAATCCATATAAGTAAGGTTAACACATTTACATGTTCATTCACAATAAGGCACACTGGTAGTCATCAACATCCTTATAACATTTCATCTTAATAAACCTCACAACCATAGTCATGACATTTCAATTAAGGGTTGAGGATCATGTTCTACAATTCAGACCAAACCATGAAGAATTATAAAAATTCAAGTCAAAATACATGTTAAACTTTACATTATATCCTAAAGAAATCATAAACAACTTAGTTCATAACATCAATTTTGAGATTAGATGAAACCCACTTGAAAACTCAACTATTGGAAATACTTTGAAGGAGCCCTTTGAGGAAAGAAGTCTCAAAGGTGAATTAGATCGTATAAGTCAACGTTTGATGAAGATTTGATAGTTAATTGCCCCTTTACAGTCCCCAAAACCCTTCCCTAGCTTCGTCTTCAATAGGTGTGTTCCAATAGAGAGAGAAAGAAGAGAGAAGGAAGAAGATTTTTTTTGTTAGTTGTGTTTTAGTCTAATGGGATTGGGGCCTTTATATGGGTGATAAATTAACTTAATTAGACTCCCTTAAGCCCCTAAATAACCACCTAACCCCTTAACTAAATAAATGAGACTAAGTTAAAACATGCAGGAATTAGGAAGTGTCACGACGAGACGATGATCGACGGATCGTGGGTCAGCCGACGGACCAACCCTCCTCCGTCCTGCACACTCGTAGTTTTGGTCAGACTTGTACAGGCAAGGGCTCCAAAATTTTGGCTAAGTGTTGGTCGAGGGTTGGCATCGACGCCCCATCGATCAACACACGAACCTTCCTTTGCCTCTCGTGGTTGCACACTGCCCAGGCAGTGTTGGCTCCTACGTACTATGGCCCTTCTCAAGGGCCCTTGGTTGGTCCTTAGGGATTCGTACCTGGACGTTTCGACCATGAATCCAATTTAACACATCTTATACACCCTTCCACCAAATTTCATGAATTTCCAACTCTAAAAAGATAGTCAATTAGGCTAAGGCACACTAGTACCTCCTTGAACAAATTTCCGGACGTCATGGATGTTGTTGGAAGTTTTGGTTTCTAAACATCTTAAATGACCTATATTCATTAAAATAGACCTTAACAGTGTCTAGACCTCATGACACCTATGTTAGGCTTTAAGACACATCTTGGATTTTCGAAGTGTTACAACCAGAACCAGAGGAGGTGGCCTCATTTGACCCCGTAGAGTGGGCCGACTCTAAACCTGATGCCTCTTTGGATCTAAACGCTCCTTCAGAAGCCGAGGTAGTGTGCGCTCTTCATCAGACTGGGAGGCAGTGACTACGCCGGAAGCCACATTCTTGGGGGTGCCCCAAGTGGCTCTTGCAACTAATTTAAGGGTCCAGATGCCTGGGGGCACATATTCATGATCCCGCTCATCGTCGGAAGTGCCAATCATCCGACGGGATGGAGCCACGGACTTGGACCTGCCCATGGAATAGACGATGTCCGATTTGCGGGCCATATGTACCTGTAAAATAATTTCTTAGTCTCATAGATTTTCACCAAACTCTCGCATCGCTTCCTCTTCCAATCTGGACAAGTGATTGGCAACTTGATTTTCAATACCTTTTCTATCTTTCACCTTAAAATCAAACTCTTGCAATAGTAGTACCCATATAATCAACCTTGGTTTCGCATCCTTCTTTGCCATCAAATACCTCAAAGTTGAGTGGTCAGTATGCACTATGACTTTCGTGCCAAGCAAATATGAGCAAAATTTTTCAAAAGCAAATACCACCGCAAGAAGCTCTTGTTCATTCACAGTGTAGTTTTATTATGCTTCATTTAGGGCCTTACATACATAATAGATGGGGTGAAGGATTTTAACCCTTTTTTGTCCCAATACCACACCAAGAGCAACCCCACTATCATCACACATCACCTCAAATGGCTTGCTCCAATCTGGGGAAAATATTATGGGTACAGACACCAATTTCTCCTTCACTCTCCAAATGTCATCAGACAAGATTCATCAAAATAGAATTTACAGTCCTTCTCAAGTAACTTGCACATAGTATGTGCACTTTTTGAGAAATCCTTAATAAACCTCCGGTAGAAGCCCGCATGTCCCAGAAAACTTCTCACACCTTTTACAGAGATGGGTGGAGGAAGTCTCTCTATAACCTCAACTTTTGCTCGATCAACCTCTATATCCTTCTCCGAGATGCGATGGCCCAATAACATACCTTCTTACACCATAATGTGACCATTTTCCCAATTTAGCACAAGATTGCAATCTTCACATCTTTTGAGAACCTCAGCCAAGTGACTCAAACACTTATCAAAGGAGTCACCGACAACTGAAAATTCATCCATAAACACCTCAATAGTGTCCCCTACCATATCGGAGAATATGGACATCATACATCTCTGGAAAGTGGTTGGTGCATTACGCAACCCAAAAGGCATCCTGTTTGATGCGAAGGTCCCATAAGTGCAAGTAAAGGTAGTCTTCTCTTGATCCTCCGGGGAAATAGATATTTTATTGTAACCCGAATAGCCATCAATAAAAGAGTACCATCCTTTTCCTGCGAGTCTATCTAACATCTGGTCCATGAAAGGCATAGGGAAATAGTCCTTCTCAGTCCATGCATTCAGTTTCCAGTAATCCATACAAACTTTCCCTCCAGTCACCGGCCTCATTGGGACAAGCTCGTTCCTCTCATTGGGCACTACTGTCATTCGCCCCTTTTTCGGCACACACTGAACAGGGAATAACCAACTACTATCTGCAATAGAATATATGACTTCGGCATCCAACCACTTAATAATTTTCTTCTTCACTACCTTTTGCATAGGTGGATTCAACTGTCTCTGGTGCTCAATACTTGGCTTGTGATTGGGTATGAGTTGGATTTTGTGTGAACAAATACCGGGGTGGATCCCAATAATGTCCGCAATAGTCCAACCAATGGCTCGTTTGAACCTCTTCTAAACTTCCACCAAACACTCTACTTATTGCACATTCAAATCTGATGCAATGATTACCGGCAAAGTGTCATCTCTTCCCAAGAATACATACCTCAGATAAGGTGCTAGAGTTTAAGCTCTAATTTTGGGGCGTCCTCAATAGATGGTTTCGCGGGTGGAGACTTGTGATGCTTCATATCTAACTCCAGTTTATTTGGTTTGAACCGATACTCTCTTCGTTCAAGTGCCACAACAAAAGAACCATACTCTTCAATGCCAACATTCTAAAAATTCATTATCAATGCCGCTAGTGCCTCAACACCTAGGCGATCATCGATTTGTACCATAGACGTACTCTCAACCTTGTAGGAAATAGCAGATACCATTTGGAGCTCACCACTTTGCTTCATGGACCTACAAATGCTGAATGTTGCTTCTTCATTGTTCAACCAAAACTTCATTTGCCCTTTCTCCATATCAACCAAGGCGCACCCAGTAGCAAGGAACGACCTCCCAAGAATTATAGGGACCTCAAACTCAACCTCATAATCAAGAATCACAAAATCGGCCTGAAATATAAACGACTCCACCTTCACGAGCACATCATGGAGTATCCCAATGGGCCTCTTCACTGTTCGATCGGCTATAAGTAGCAACATTGAAGTGGGCTTTAGGTCACCCAAACAAAATTTCTTATAAATGGAGAGAGGCATAAGATTTATTCTTGCACCTAGATCACATAGTGCTTTAGCAAAGTGTAATAATCCGATAGTACATGGGATAGTGAAAGCGCCCGCATCTTCCTTCTTCTGCACAAGAGACCCTGTAGCAATAGCACTACAATGCTTCATTTGGTCATCATCCTCAAAACTTACCGATCTCTTCTTCGTAACCATATCCTTCACGAACTTGGCATAACCGGGCATTTTCTCCAAAGATTCTAACAAAGGGACATTGATGGAAAGCTATTTTAACATAGTGATAAAACGCCGGAATATAACATCCTCAGTCTTCTTCACCAATCTCTAAGGGAATGGTGGTGGTGGTCTTGGAATAGGGATCACTTTCTTAGGTACCTCTGCTTCTTTCGTCGCTTTGTCCACCAATTCACCACTAGTTTCACTACCTCGTCATCTTTTCTCATCTCATCTTCTACCATAGACGGCATAGGTGGATCAATGGTTTGCTTACCTCCTAGAGTAGTGATTGTCATGCAATGTCCATCATTTTTAGGATTTTCAACAGTATTGCTAGGAAGAGTGCCCAGTTGTCGTGGGTTCACAGTAGTCGACAATTTGTGCATTTGTAACTCAAGATGCTTAATCGAGATCGCATGTGCATCCACCTTTTGCCCAATATTAGCCAAATCACCCCTCAATTCCTTGGCGTGCTCATCAATAGCATCGAATCTCCTCATCATCTTCTGCAACATATCTTCAACTCGAGCCATACTACCTCCACCATCCCTAGGATCAACTTCCCGATTTTGAGGTGGAACATAGGGCCCACTTCGATCATTTCTGTTTCCATAGTTACCCTAATTGAAGTTGTTGTCGCGGTTGTAGTTTCCATCTCGAACATACTGGACCTCTTTGTTATAATTCCCATAGTTCCGACCTTGATTTCCTTGACCTTGACGCCAATTCTCCTGATTGGAGCCTTGGGCGTTTGGTCGTAAACCCCTCATCTGATCATTCACTGCATAAGTATCCTCTTCATAATAGTAGTCATCCACTGGTGGTGGTGGTTAAGTCAAGTAATTCACCGCATTTACCTTCTCTGCACCTCCAGTGACATGTTTCAATACAAAACCAAGCTCAGTTCTCATTTGATCTATCTCTTTATGAATCTCATCTGTGGCCGGATTGTGTGTAGCTTGCACTGCAAAGGTGTTTCTCCCCGTGTCCGACTTTCTAGTGCTCCAAGCCTTATTGTTGCGATAGATTTTCTCCAACTTCTATGCGATCTCTACATAAGTGTACTCACCATAAGAACCACCCTCAATTGTATCAAGCACTGCATTATTATGATCATCTTGGCCCCTGTAACGGCCTGTATTTTGTATGTGGTAGTTCTATTCATGTTATACTTAACATAGACTTATAGTGTAGGTGAGGGATCATGTTTCTTATGTGATTAGTGTTGGTTTAAACTAGCTTGGAAGGTGATGTAATGCCTTTCACATTTCAGCATATGTATTGCAAGTTAACTCCAATGGAAAGTATTTAAGTAATTATAGTAAGGTGTAATTGAGCTAGCTGCTGCATCACCTACTTGAGCTATATTATAGTTAAAGGGGCCAAGTTTGATTGACCAGATTTAGGCTTATATTTAGGGGCTCATTTGAAGCCCAAACCTATTAAAGAAATTGTGAATGAAAGAAGGCCCAGCAGCCAAATCTGCCAATTGGCCCATTATGATAAAGCCCAAGTGAAACTAGGTAAGTGCATGACCTCCTAAGATTTGTTTTACCATGTTATTGGGCCAAGTGTGTACCACCTACTTGCATTAATCTGTCCCAAGTGGAATAAAAGGACAAAGGGAAAATGGACAGCGAAGGTCCAATAATATTAAGTCCAAAAAGGCCCAAGTTAAAAGGACAAGCAGGTGGGGCACCTACTTGACATTATATGGCCCAAAATTGGTCAAGAGTGTCGGCCATAACACCTCCTTTTTCAAAGGATAAGGATCAAGTCTTATTCTCCATTTTGAACTTGCAAAAGTTTCAGATTTCCTAAGTTCTTTCTTGGTCTCTCTTGACTTCAATTAGCAGCCCTAAGACACCTTAGAGTTCTTGAGTGCTGTCTAATTTTTCAAGTAAGAGTTTGAAGGAGAGTTTGAATTCTTGAAGTACAAGTGTAGAGGATAAATTTTCAGAATTAAGGTAAGACTTCAACCCATTTGTTTTCCTCTCTTTGATAATGTTTGGAGTGGAGAATTTTGTATATGTTTATCAAGAATTCATGGATTGTGATAAATCTTTGAGTCAATATTCTCCTATTATGCTGAAAGATTTGAGATTGATAGTGGCTGCCTTATGAATATTGTTGTTGAGGGCAGTTTGGGTATCTTGGAAGATGATGTATGAAGTTGTATTAATGTGTAGAGGAAGGGTGTGGTGGTTCACCATTTATGTAAGGGTTGTATGGGCCTGATTTCCCTCAAAATTTTAGCTACTGTTTTCGAGGACCTTATTGTGATTAGCTGCTGATGTTAGCTTAATCATGATTTATGTTGTAGATTAGCACCCAAAAAGGAAGGCTGAATCGTGATAGTAGTATTGGTCAGAAAAATAAGGTGTGTGAGGCTATTCGATTCTATATCCTTTTGGCATGAAATCTGGCACCTGCAATTAATATCAATGAAGTGTTTCCCATAAGTTCTATTTCTAGAAAAGGAAGCATAGTGGCAGCGTACTATCTCCAAATAGCTAACAATATTTCTTTCCCCATTCTAAGTACATAGAACTACTTCATTATATGTTCACTACTCTATACTTGTGTAATTTTCCCTTGTGTTGTTATAGAAATGGTATTTGCAAAACAAAGTTTGATGAATCCCTCTCCTAAGCCAATTGAAGTCAATTGTACCATTAAGGTCTTAAAGTAAAGTGTTGATGTTTCATAGCTCCTTATGTCATTGTTACTGCCTCAAAGTATTATTTTCATGTATTCCACTACTGTTCCGTATTTCCGTATCTCCAAGATGATTATGACCACCAAATCAACATCTCAAAAGTGTTAAGATTATCCAAAATAACATCTCAAAAGAGTTATGAACTGATTAACAATAATCTCAAAGATTAAAGAATCTAAGTGAAGAAATCTATTTAATTAAGGGTGGCAGCTCAGGGGCGAAAGCCTAGCATGGGCCGATCCCTATTGGTATAGAAGGGTGGCAGCTCAGGGGCAAAAGCCTAGCATGGGCCGATCCCAAGTTGTGTAATTATGAGGACCGCATCCCAGGGGTTAATACGCCTAGCATGGGTCATCCTCTTCTACCACTGATCAGCTGGTCACTTGTATCACATGCCCAACAAAGATTATAACATACAAAGAAGGTAAAGAAAAGAATCTAGCTTACTTGATTCCACAAGAGTAAGCAAAGGTGGTCTTCTCTCCTAATCTATGCACTCATATGTTGCTACTTGATTTCATTTGTGCCTTGTATTACATATACTTTTTGCCTTACATATTCAGTACATTTTTCGTACTGACGTCCCGTATTGGGGACGCTGCATTTCATGCTGCAGGCTCAGGTACTCCAGCTAGTAGACCTCCTCAGTAGAAGCACTCGAAATTCTGCTACTTTTGGTGAGCTCCAAGTTGATTCGGAGCTTTATTAAGTCCTTGGTAAATTCGTTTGGTATTGTATCATAGTTAAGGGTAAGGCGGGGTCTGTCCCGACCTACTCTAGTCTTCTATCTTTTAGAGGCTTTGTAGACATATGTACATCGTTCAGTTGTGTCTTAAGGAGTTGTGGCCTAAACGGCCAAGTCTTGTATATAACTTTTGGATCTACTTACGTTGGTTTGTATCGCTGCATCCAAAGTTAACTTGTCTCAATTGTTATAGTATATGCTCAGTAAGAACAGGTTGTAGGTTGGTTCTCTCGGGCCTTTAGGGCATCGGGTGCCTGTCCGTCTTAATGGGTTTTGAGGCGTGACAAAAAGTGGTATCAGAGTAGGTCATCCTAGGGAGTCTACAAAGTCGTGTCTGTGTAGAGTCTTGCTTATGGATGTGTTGTGCACCACATCTATAAACAGGAGGCTACGGGACATATAGGAGTTGTCTCATTTCTTTCATTTCTTAGATCGTGCGATAGAACTTGTGTTGTAGGTGAATCATATCTAATTCCTCAATTGTTTTATTATAGCAAAGATGCCGATTACGAGAAGGAGTAAAAGTACTGGTAAACGAGTAGAAGTGGCTGCCCAAGAAGGGACCAGCCAACCACCACCAAGTCAAGCTGTTCAAAGTGGGGCTCAAGATGAGTCTCTATCGCAGACTTCCTCGACGCCTCCATCTCCTGAAGAAATAAGGAGGGAAGATGAACCTCAGGAACCCCCTATTAATGCTACCGAGCAAGATTTGAGGAATGCAGTCCAATTATTGACTCGTATAGTTGCTGGTCATGGCCAAAGGCAAGAAGGTCCAGTTGCAGGTACTAGTGGTGTAGTTAGATCAGCTGGAACACGGATACGTGATTTTCTTAACTTGGACCCTCCATCATTTACCGGGTCAGATCCTAATGAAGATCCCCAAGACTTTATAAATCAAATCCAACGCACTTTGGATATTATGCATGTAAGTGGTAAAGAAGCACTTGAGCTAGCTGCATACAGATTAAAGGGTGTGGCTATATTGTGGTATGAAGCTTGGAAGCAATCTAGGGGAATAAATGCACCTTCAGCTATGTGGAAAGAGTTTAAAAGGGCATTCCTTGATCATTATCTGCCATTGGAGATCCGAGAGGCTCGTGCGGATCAGTTCTTAAATCTCCACCAAGGAAATATGAGTGTGAGGGAGTATAGTCTCAAATTTAATTCCTTGGCCAGGTATGCTCCTAATGTAGTAGCTACTATGGAGGATAGAGTTCATCGTTTTGTGGACAGGTTAGATTCATATCTGGTTAGAGACTGTACAATTGCTTCATTAAATAAAGATATGGATATAGCAAGGATGCAGTCTTTTGCACCAAAATTGGAGGATCAAAGGCAAAGAAGAAGAACACAAGAGTTGGAAACAGGGCATTCTAAGAGGGCCAGATCAATGGGGCAGTTTACACCATCCCAAGGTGAGTTTAGGCCTCGGTTCTCTAACAGACCACCTAGGCCATCATCTTTCTACTCTACAGCTAGTGCTCCACCACGGTTCCAAGGGTTTAGAGGCAATCAGTTTTGGCAAAGAAGTGAAAGCCAAGTCAGTCATCAAGAGCAAGGAAGTACGAGCCAATCAAGGCCTCCACGACAGCCTTGTAAACAATGTGGAAGGAATCATCTAGGTGCATGCAGGTTTGGGACGGATGTTTGTTTTTGGTGTGGCACACCAGGGCATATGATGAGAAACTGCCCTCATAGGGGAGTGGGTGGCATTGTTCAACCAACTAGATCAGTTGTTGCGTCGACCTCATCAACCCCTTCTTTAGGGAGGGGACTGCATATGCCTACAGGTCGTGGTAGAGGAGCTAGGGGAGGAGCTAGTTCTAGTGGAGGTCAGAATCGCACATATGCACTAGGGGATCGACAAAATTTAGAAGCCTCGCCGGATGTGGTTACAGGTACATTGTCCATCTTTTCACATATTGTATATGCATTAATAGATCCGGGGTCTACACTATCATATGCTACACCATTGATTGCTGGAAAGTTCAAAAGAACACCAGAATTATTAGCGAAGCCATTTGAAGTGTCTATACCGATTGGTGAATCTATTATAGCTAGGAGAGTTTATCGTAATTGCATTGTAACTGTTTGTGATCGCGATACATTGGCTGACCTTGTTGAGCTAGACATGGTAGATTTTGATGTTATAATGGGTATGGACTGGTTAGCTTCTTTTTATGCCACGGTAGATTGCCGAACTAAGATAGTGCATTTCCAGTTTCCAAAAGAGGTAGTCCTCGAATGGAAAGGTAATATTGGGATGCCAAGAGGTAAATTTATTTCTTATCTTAAGGCAAAGAAGATGATTTCCAAAGGATACATATGCCATCTGATTAGAGTGAAAAATGTAGATGTAGAGCCACCAACCCTTCAATCCATTCCGGTGGTAAATAAATTTCCAGATGTGTTTCCTGAAGATCTTCCAGGTTTGCCTCGAGAACGAGAAGTAGAGTTCGGTATTGATGTGCTTTCAGATACTCAACCTATCTCAATTCCTCCGTATAGAATGGCTCCGACAGAATTACGAGAGTTGAAGGAGCAGTTAAAAGACTTATTACAGAAAGGATTCATAAGGCCTAGTGTGTCGCCATGGGGAGCACCAGTTTTATTTGTACGCAAAAAGGATGGCTCATTAAGAATGTGTATCGACTACCGGCAGTTGAATAAGGTAACAACTAAGAACAAATATCCCCTCCCTAGAATTGATGATCTGTTTGATCAATTACAAGGTGCTAGGTGTTTTTCAAATATCGACCTGAGGTCAGGTTATCACCAAGTGAGGGTCAAGGACAAAGATATACCCAAGACAGCTTTCCGAACACGGTATGGTCATTTTGAGTTCTTAGTCATGTCATTTGGGCTAACAAATGCACCAGCAGCTTTTATGGATTTGATGAATAGGGTGTTCAAGCCATTCTTAGATGTGTTTGAGATAGTGTTCATAGATGACATTTTGGTGTATTCAAGATCGGAAGAGGATCATGCTAATCACTTGCGGCAGGTTTTACAAATTCTCCGTGATCGTAAATTGTATGCAAAGTTCTCTAAATGTGAGTTTTGGTTGAAATCTGTGGCATTCCTAGGTCATATCGTATCCGAGGAAGGAATAAGGGTTGATAACCAGAAAATAGAAGCCGTGAAAAAATGGCCAAGACCTACAACGCCTACGGAGATCCGTAGTTTTCTTGGATTGGCAGGTTATTACAGAAGGTTTGTTGAAGGATTCTCTTCCATGGCTGCACCCTTAACAAAGCTAACACACAAAGGAACCAAGTTTCTGTGGAGCGATGAGTGTGAAAGAAGCTTCCAAGAGCTGAAGAGTAAATTAACTTCTACACCTGTGTTGGTACTTCCAGAAGGTACAGAAGGCTATGTAGTATATTGTGATGCTTCGGGAGTGGGCTTAGGTTGTGTATTGATGCAGCATGGTAAAGTTATAGTTTATGGCTCAAGGCAGCTGCGGCCACATGAGAAAAATTATCCAACCCATGATCTAGAGCTAGCAGCAGTTGTGTTTTCTTTGAAGATATGGCGCCACTACTTGTATGGAGTTCATGTTGACATATACACTGATCACAAAAGCTTGCAATATATTTTTAAGTAAAAAGACTTAAATCTGAGGCAGCGAAGGTGGCTGGAGCTATTAAAAGATTATGACATTGACATCTTATATCATCCCGGTAAAGCTAATGTAGTAGCTGATGCTTTAAGCCGTAAAATAATGGCAACCACTTATGGGAAGTCTATGGAAAGACAAGGAATGACTAAGGATCTTTCCCAACTAGCTAACTTGGGCGTTCGCCTTCTTGAATCTCAAGACAAAGGGGTAATTGTGCAAAATGCGGCAGAATCCTCGTTAATAGTGGAAGTGAAAGAGAAGCAGTACACTGATCCAATTCTTTTGCAACTTAAAGAGAATGTACTACATGGTATGACAAAGGCGTTTGAGCTTAAGCAAGACGGAGTACTTCGATGTCAAAACAGATTGTGTGTACCTAATATAGACGAACTAAGAAAGAGGATCATGATGGAAGCACATAATTCAAGGTACTCTGTTCATCCGGGGTCAACTAAAATGTATCATGACTTGAAAGAAATGTATTGGTGGGGGAACATGAAGAAGAACATTGCAGAATTTGTGGCTCAGTGTCCAAACTGTCAACAGGTAAAAGTAGAACACCAAAAGCCCGGAGGTTACATGCAGCGTATAGAACTTCCAATTTGGAAATGGGACATGATCAACATGGATTTTGTTACTGGTTTGCCTCGCTCATTCCGGAAATTTGACTCCATATGGGTAATAGTTGATAGACTTACCAAAGCAGCACACTTCTTGCCGGTGAAGACTACTTATACAGCTGAAGAGTATGCGAGGTTGTACATTAAAGAGATAGTTCGACTACATGGAGTGCTAATCTCTATAATATCGGATAGAGGAGCTCAATTTACAGCAAATTTTTGGAAGTCATTTCAAAAGAGTTTGGGAACACAAGTGAATTTAAGTACAGCCTTTCATCCTCAAACGGATGGTCAGGCAGAACGTACGATTCAGACACTTGAGGATATGCTGCGAGCTTGTATATTAGATTTCAAGGGTAGCTGGGATGATCACCTACCACTTATTGAATTTACTTATAACAATAGCTATCATTCGAGCATTAAAATGGCACCTTATGAAGCTTTATATGGTCGAAAGTGTAGATCACCAATTGGCTGGTTCGAAATGGGTGAAACTTCCTTATTTGGGCCAGATCTTGTTCATCAAGCTATGGAAAAAGTCAAAGTGATACAGTAGCGGCTAGAAACAGCTCAAAGTCGACATAAATCATATGCAGATATTAGAAGGAGAGGACTAGAATTTTCTATAGGGGATTGGGTGTTCTTGAAGGTGTCTCCGATGAAAGGGGTAATGAGGTTTGGTAAAAAGGGAAAGCTGAGTCCACGCTATATAGGGCCATATAAGATTATCCGAAAATTTGGCCAAGTAGCCTATGAGTTAGAGCTACCACAAGAGCTTTCATCAGTTCATTCGGTGTTCCATGTCTCAATGCTACGGAAATGCGTAGGTGACCCATTTCGTATTACTCCTACTGAAGACGTACAGGTTACAGGAGATCTCACTTATGAAGAAGTACCCATTGCTATTCTGGATCGACAAGTTAGGAAGTTAAGAAATAAAGAAGTAGCTTCTGTAAAAGTTCTATGGAGAAACCAACAAGTAGAAGAAGTTACATGGGAAGCAGAAGAAGCAATAAAATTGAAGTATCCTCACCTCTTCCACACTGGTGGGAATGATCAAAATGTTAGTGGAGGCATTGACAAGTAAGTATAAGTCTATATGTTCAATGTGATTAATAGTAGTACTAGCTTAGGCTTGAACTTGTTTAGGCCGCACAACCATGCTAACATTCGAGGACGAATGTTCCAAGGAGGGAAGGATGTAACGGCCTGTATTTTCGTATGTGGTAGTTCTATTCATGTTATACTTGACTTATACTTATAGTGTAGGTGAGGATCATGTTTCTTACATGATTAGTGTTGGTTTAAACTAGCTTGGAAGGTGATGTAATGCCTTGCACGTTTTAGCATATGTATTGCAAGTTAACTCCGATGGAAAGTATTTAAGTAATTATAGTAAGGTGGTAATTGAGCTAGCAGCTGCATCACCTACTTGATCTATATTATAGTTAAAGGGCCCAAGTTTGATTGACCAAATTTAGGCTTATATTTAGGGGCTCATTTGAAGCCCAAACCTATTAAAGAAAATGTGAATGAAAGAAGGCCCAACAGCCAAATCTGCCAATTGGCCATTATGGAATAAGCCCAAGTGAAACTGTAAGTAAATGACCTCCTAAGATTGTTTACCATGTTATTGGGCCAAGTGTGTACAACCTAAACTTACACTAAATCTGTCCCAAGCTGATTAAAAGAACAACCGGAAAAATGGACAGCCAAGGTCCAATAATATTAAGTCCAAAAGGGCCAAGTTAAAAGGACAAAGCAGGTGGGGTTAACCTACTTGACATTTATATGGACCAAATTGGTCAAGAGTTGTCGGCCATAAAGCCTCTTTCAAAGGATAAGGATCAAGTCTTTATTCTCAATTTTTTGAACTTGCAAAAATTTTCAGATTTTTATAAGTTTTTCTTGCTTGGTCTCGTTTTCTTGGCTTTCAATAAGGCAGGTCCTAAAAACTACCTTAGGGATTTTCTTGAGTGCTGTCTCATTTTCAAGTAAGAAGTTTGAAAGGAGAAGTTTGATTCTTGAAAGTACAAGTTTAGAGGGATAAACTTCCAGAATTAAGGTAAGACTTCAACCCATTTGTTTTCCTCTCTTTGATCATGTTTGGATTGGAGAATTTTGTATATATTTATCAAGAATTCATGGATGATGATAAATCTTTGAGTCAATATTCTCCTATTATGCTGAAAGATTTGAGATTGATAGTGGCTGCCTTATGAATATTGTTGTTGAGGGCAGTTTGAATATCTTGGAAGATGATGTATGAAGTTGTATTAATGTGTGGAGGAAGGGTGTGGTGGTTCACCATTTATGTAAGGGTTGTATGGGCCTGATTTCCATCAAATATTTTTAGCTACTGTTTTGGAGAACCTTATTGTGATTAGCTGCTGATGTTAGCTTAATCATGACTTATGTTGTATATTAGCACCCAATAAGGAAGGCTGAATCGTGATAGTGGTATTGGTCATAAATATAAGGTATGTAAGGCTATTCGATTCTATATCCTTTTGGCATGAAATCTGCTACCTGCAATTAATATCAATAAAGTGATTCTCATAAGTTCTATTTCTAGAAAAGGAAGCATGGTGTCAGCGTACTATCTCCAAATAGCTAACAATATTTCTTTCCCCATTCTAAGTACATGGAACTACTTCATTATATGTTCACTACTCTATACTTGTGTAATTTTCCCTTGTGCTGTTATAGAAATGGTATTTGCAAAAGAAAGTTTGATGAATCCTTCTCCTAAGCCAATTGAAGTCATTTGTGCCATTAAGGTCTTAAAGTAAGGTGTTGATGTTTCATAGCTCCTTATGTCATTGTTACTGCCTCAAAGTATTGTTTTCATGTATTCCACTACTGTTCCATAATTTCGTGTCTCCAAGATGATTATGACCACCAAATTAACATCTCAAAGTGTTACGATTATCCAATTTAACATCTCAAAAGAGTTATGAACTGATTAACAATAATCTTAAAGATTAAAGAATCTAAGTGAAGAAATCTATTTAATTAAGGGTGGAAGCTTAGGGGCGAAAGCCTAGCATGGGCCGATCCCTATTGGTATAGAAGGGTGGCAGCTCAGGGGCGAAAGCCTAGAATGGGCCGATCCCAAGTTGTGTAATTATGAGGACCGCATCCCAGGGGTTAATACGCCTAGCATGGGTCATCCTCTTCTACCACTGATCAGTTGGTCACTTGTATCACAATCCCAACAAAGATTATAACATACAAAGAAGGTAAAGAAAAGAATGTAGCTTACTTGATTTCACAAGAGTAAGCAAAGGTGGTCTTCTCTCCTAATCTATGCACTCATATGTTGCTACTTGATTTCATTTGTGCCTTGTATTACTTATACTTTTTGCCTTACATATTCAGTACATTTTTCGTACTGACGTCCCGTATTGGGGACGCTGCATTTCATGCTGCAGGCTCAGGTACTCCAGCTAGTAGACCTCCTCAGTAGGAGCACTTGAAATTCTGCTACTTTTGGTGAGCTCCAAGTTGATTCGGAGCTTTATTAAGTCCTTGGTAAATTCGTTTGGTATTGTATCGTAGTTAAGGGTAAGGCGGGGTCTGTCCCGACCTACTCTAGTCTTCTATCTTTTAGAGGCTTTGTAGATGTATGTACATGGTTCAGTTGTGTCTTAAGGAGTTGTGGCCTAAACGGCCAAGTCTTGTATATAACTTTTGGACCTACTTACGTTGGTTTGTATCGCTGCATCCAAAGTTAACTTGTCTCAATTGTTATAGTATATGCTCAGTAAGAACAGGTTGCAGGTTGGTTCTCTCGGGCCTTTAGGGCATCGGGTGCCTGTCCGTCTTAATGGGTTTTGAGGCGTGACACTTTGGCTGGTAGACCACCTTCTTTTGGTGTGGGGTTTTATGACACCGGATTCCATGTTTAACATCACATGGTCTATGTCGGTTAAAGTTGTAATTTCCCTAAAGTAAAATGGACAATGGAAGTAAATGACTAGGACCCTAACTAGAATGACTTAAGGGATGTTACTTAGGATAGGTGGAAGTATGAACCCATCTAGACATTGCACAAGTTTCTCCTTAGGAAGTTCTAGAGAGGTGTTCTAATGCATGTGTCTATGTATATGATTCTTTATGTATGACTTTGTAGTATTGGTCTACTTGTTATGAAGATGTGCATGGTATGAGTCTATATGCAAGATGTTGATATTATTGACTATTTGATGAAGGTCTTGTATTAACATGAATGAGGTTATATTCACTTACTTGTGTATATGAATTGAATGTTAAGGTTTGTGGTCTCATGACGGGTTTGCTAAGAATATATGGGGTTATGGGGCTTCATATGTTCATTGCAGTAGTAGACTAAGATTGGGGTCATGAACAAGGTGTAATAATGATGTATGTGCAAAGAAGTAAATGTATGTGTGACTTGATGTAGCTTACTGTAACGTCCTAAGGTTTTGACTTAAATGTGTCTTTGATGTATTATGCTTATATGAGGATATGTGTTGGATTATGTAGGTTGTATGTATGCTTTCTTAGTGATCTTAAGGTGATACATTGCACCAAGTATCACTATAGGGTTACTTGGGGAGTTAATGAATAAAAGGAAATAATTCTCACTGTTAAGGGAAAAAGAGCTCACTGTAAAGTGGCTTGAAAATTAATAAATTCTATATGTGATCCTATGAAATGTTTGGCCTTTGAATATGTTTATATGATGTATGTGAATGATATAAATGCTATTGGATAAATGTTTTATGGAGATTTACTCAAAAAGCATGAAGTATGATTTCAAAGAAAATGCCCCTTTTAAATGCATGTTTTTGCATGATTTCCATACTTAGTACATTCTTGACCTAATCCCATTCTTCTCTACTTGTTACACAAAGTGTAGGTTATGAATGCTTAAAGGATGTCTTGAATGGTGAAGAGCTTGCTAGATGATTCCCAAGTTCAAGGAAAGGAATCCTTAAAGTTCAAGGATCTCCTACTTATGTCTTTAATATAAAGTCTTTAAATATGTATAGTTATGTAATGTGTCTTATGGGCCGTGTCCCTAACGTACTCTAAAGTTATTGAGTCTAAGATTGCAAAGAGACTTAAGGTCTATATATGTACTATGACTTATGTTTTATCTATATATGAGGTGAAGTTTCTAGCATATGATGTGCTAAGAAAGTTTTAAATTTTCCGCTAAATTTACTATGTTAATGCGATGAATGATAATTATGGGCTTGTATAAGACCTCCGAGAGGTCAAGTATGCCATGTTACTTCTAGGGGGTGCTCCCCGGATGTGACACCTTACCCTAGCCCGAGCTATGACAACTCAAGTGAATAGAGACATTGGGCCTAGGGTGAATGCTATGAAGAATAGTATGACCTCTAGATTGAGGGACTTTGTGAGGATGAATACTCCTATCTTCTTTGGTTCTAAGATTGGAGAAGATCCACAAGCTTTCTTGGATGAGGTTTATAAGATAGTGCATTCTATGGGAGTGACTTCTAGGGAGAAAGCGGAGTTAGCTTCGTATCAATTGAAAGATGTTGCTCAAATATGGTTTAATCAATGTAAAGATAGTAAACCGGTTGAATCGGGTCCCTTAGAGTGGGAAGAGTTTAAGGAAGCATTCCTAGAAAGGTACTTTCCCTGTGAGAAGAAGGAGGTTAAGATTGAGGAATTTATAAACCTTATGCAAAGTATCATGAGTGTTGAGGAGTATTCCTTAAAGTTTATCCTATTGTCTAAGTATGATCCATGCTTGGTGTCTAACCCTAGGGATGAGATGAGTAGGTTCTTGACGGGTGTTTTGGATGTTGTGAAGGAAGAGTGTCGTACAACCATGCTCCATGGTGACATGACTCCATCTAGGCTTATGGTGTATGCTCAATGCATTGAAGAGTCTAAACTTGGAAGGAGAAGTAGAGATGCTAAGAGGGGAAGAACCGATGAGCAAGTTCAACCTAAGTTTAAGAATATGGCTGCAAATCAAGATGGTTCTAGTGCTCTTAAGACTAATTATGAGAGAGGTGGTGGTTCCCAAGTGGTTAAGCCTACTTGTGATACTTGTGGGAAGAAGCACTTTGGGAAGTGTCTAGCCGGTACTAGTGGGTACTTTTGTTGTGGGAAGGATGATCACAAGGTGAGAGATTGTCTTACTATTGCGGCTAGAGGAAGAGAGGCCAAGCAAGTTCCTCCTAATGTTCCGGATGGTGGTGCTCCAAAGAGGAATCGCTTCTATGCTCTCTGAGCCAGAGGAACAAAACCGGATGATGATGATGATGCCGGTAAGTTATAGTTTTCTCTCTTTAGTTATATGATTTCCTTCTAAGTGGGGGTATGGTGATTAGTAGAATGGTGATTTGTTGTCTCATCTCTTCTATTAAATTCAAGCTTGAGAGAGAGAATATCATAGTAGCATGTTGCATTGTGTTTAGGTGTCTAGTTGGAATTGAATTTCCTTGATTCCTTGCATTATGCATTTCATAAAGTTATGATTATGTTTTAGATTGAGTTTATATGGTTTTATCTCTCATATTGTCATGCTTCCATCATAAATTGCTTAAGAGTTGCATTTTTGGAAAATTGAGCATGTTTTACTATAAAGAATTTGGTGTTCACTATAAAGATTTCGAAAATTTGGTTAAGTTATTCTTTCATGAAAAATGGTTATAATATGTGTAAAATTGTTGTATATGAGCAACATAATATGTGGATAAGGAATTTCCTCCTATATGAAATGAAAATGTGAGTCTTATTGCATGATAAGTTGTAAAAGTACTTTCTATCTTCTTGTTGTGTTTTGAGT
Organism: Solanum sitiens; assembly: GCA_016801875.1. Lineage (NCBI taxonomy): Eukaryota > Viridiplantae > Streptophyta > Magnoliopsida > Solanales > Solanaceae > Solanum > Solanum sitiens. Next base: position 1,642,372 of record JABWTJ010000199.1, read on the forward strand.
CTCTTAATGTATGTGAAATTGATGTTTCTCCTACATGTGTGTATTGTGTATTTTGTAGTATTGTTATGTGTTTATAGTCTTGAGTTTCTTATCTCTTATAGTGTCGAAAAAGAATAGCAACTGTCATTCGAGGACGAATGTTGTCAAAGTAGGGGAGTATTCTTACACCCTCAAAAAATGAGCTAGGTTGAACTATAGACTAACACTTGTGTCATGCTGTTAATGTCATAAAATGGTTAATAATAGTGTTTATAGTAAGAGTATCAAGTTTGGTGAAGTTTGGCGATCAAACGTCCAAGACGTTCCAAATTTTGTCTTTAAAACGTGCTTGTGTGTCTTAGTGTGTTTCGTCATGTTTTATGTGTTTTTGTGAGGTCAAATTGATATGAGAGGTTCCTAACATGTATATGAGAGTAATTGAGGTGAAAACATCTGGGAAAAATTCCCCGAGGACAGACGAAAGGGTCTTAGAGGAGGACCTAAGCCTTGGGTAGCAAGCTGCCCAAGGCAGAAGCATTTGGTCATTGGGAGAACAAGTCCGCGTCGCAGACTTGGTCCACCAAGAGCCAAAATGTTGCTCCGCATTGCGGACACATGGAGTAATCCACTGTTTCAACAATTAATTGCAAAAATGATGTGGGAACAGCTCCGCGTCATGGACTTGTTTCCCGATGATGATTCCGGAAATTTAAGTTGAGTTTGAGTTGGTTAAAAGGTCCTATAAGTTCAGGGGTCTTTTGGGTATTTTAGGGGGTAAATATTGACGGTTATTCGACCTATTTAAACCCCAATTCACCCTTCAAATCATAACCCTCAAGTCCAAAACAAAATATCCATCTCCTCTCTCCAAAAACCTCCATTTATGAAGTTTTGAAGATCCAAGGAAGAATATAGATTTTCCATGTTTTTCTCCATCAATATTGTGGGATTTTCATCACAACTAAGGTATGGTTCTTCATCCTTGAGATCTCTTTCTTCAAGGAGTCAATTTAAATGAATTTCAAATATGATCCAAACCATGAAATCTTCTAAAATGAATTCTAGCCATGGGTCTTTGCATAAAATGTTTTAGAGATGATTTTAACCTAAATTCTTCATGAACCCATACAAAACATAATCTCTTCAAATTGGCTATATTTTGGATGTCATGATGTTGTTCAATGTTTAAGAATTCTAGTGTAGTTATCTATGGGATATTGAATGATGTAAGATTTGTATTGAACTAATGTATAGGTTGTCTTAGATTGATAAGCCTATATTGAATTGACTTAGATTCATTGAGTATTGTGATTTATGTATTGAATTGATGATCATGGCCATGGGTAAGGGCCTATTGGTATGGTATTGGATGATTTAGCTATGGATTAAAGTGGTGAGAATGGATTGGTGATACGCTGCCCTAATTCTCTTTATTTTATGTAAAGTAGTTCTTGAAATATGTTGTGATTGATATGGTCCACTTATGGTGGCGGTGGTATGTGCATTACTTGTGAATTATGTGGCCTCGTCGGCGTTACCTTGTGTATTATGATGATCATGGCCTTGTCGGGACTTCTTGAAGTATTATGATGATTTGTGTAGTTGATTATGTGAAGTATGATCATATCTACCTACATGTTAATAATGTGAAATTATGTGGTTCTTCTATTGAAGTTGTTAGGTGATCATGTTAGACTATTACTATGTCCTTGTATGTGTAGTCTTAGAGTTGGTGCATGATTCTTCCTACTCGACTATGTGAGTCTTATGATGGTTATATTGATGACATTATAGTAGCGAATAGGGTGACCTATAGATGATGTTGGTTATGCCCATGTGCTTATAGAATGATATGTGATATGTGAAGATGTGTGTGTCTTGTCTTGGTAGACTTGTGTCCCTTACTTGATACATGGACATTTTGAATATGAATATCTTGACCTAGTAGGCTTAGGCACATTTGTCTTATATGTATGTATGAATGTTGAATGAATGTGTAGGATCGGTAGACCTAAGATGGTGCCCTGCTAAGCATGACTATTATGTGGAACCTTCTATATAGAAAGAAGGTTAAGAATGAGCTATCCTTATAGACCATTGAGTGGCTGCCCTAGTGGACCTATCTTTGGTAGGTGCATTATGACTAAGTAATGACTAAGAGGTGGTACCTTTTCATATGCCCCTTTTTATTGAACTAACTCTATGAGAACAAAGGCTAGCACCGAGTGAATATGTTATGGTTTATAGCTCTACTTAAGAAGGAGACTAGAGTACAATGTATCTCTACTTGAGAACGAGACTAGAGTGCATAAAAGACCTTGATATTCCTTAATCATGTGCCTGATGTGTCCTAGTTCTACCCTTGGCAAGTGGAACACCCTCCATCGGAGTAGGGTAGACTCCGGATTCCATGCCTAGCCAGTATGGTCTATGTCGGTTATTTCCTATTCTCATCATGTGGGATACATTCTAGTATTTCTACAACGTTTAGGAAGTGGAATGGGACGCTATCTAGACATTGCACGTAGGCTTTGATGGTGCTAGAGTTTAGGTTCCCTAGGTATTTCCAACACCATTATGTGAAGTCCTTAATGAATGAAATGTCTTCTAATTGACTTAATGAATGATTATGACTTTAGCTTATGTAGGTTTACTAGAATGTGCTCTATCTAGGGTAACTATGTGTGTTGCTTAGGTAATCTTGAAGAGGGTGTATGGGCGGTCTCTTCTTGTCCTACTTAGGTGAATCTTGGAGTAACCTTAGGTGAGGAGTAAATGAAACGAAAAGGGAACAATCTTATCTTAGGTAGTCTTAAGGATTGTTTAGGTAGACTTGAAGAGGGTGTATGGGCGGTCTCTTCTTGTCTTACTTAAGTAAGTTTTAGGATAACCTTTGAGGGGAGGTGTATGCGTTTATATGGTTGAAGTGATGTTGATGCTATATTGTGGAATGTGACTTATGTTCATTGTAACACTCCGGAAATGCCATGACTTAGACTAGAGCTTAATCTATTTAATAATGCTTAAAACAATGTATCCAGACCTATATTAATGTAATAAACTCATTTGGACCTTGACGTCCGGAAACTAGCTAATTTGAAGTAGTTGACGACCCTACGTTTGGTGATGGTTTAGAGGTGTCAAATGAAGTCCCAAACTTGTAATGATACCTTGTATAGGTAGTATGTAGTACAAAGGGTCCAAACGTCCGGTAATGACACCCCAAGGACCACCCGAAGGGTCCTTGGGGAGGACCCCAACATGGGTAGGCTGGCTGCCAAAGCAGCCTGCGCGATCAAGATTTGAACATGTAGTGTGCGACGCGCAGGGAACACGAGGTGTTCTGCCTCCAATATTTGAGAGGCAGCCTCGCGACGCAAGGCTAACACGCACCTCTGTGCCTCAGCTCAAAAATTAATAAATAACGGGATTTAGCCCCGCGACACGCAGCTACTTCCCAGAATCTTAAAAGTCATATTTTTGGTAATTTAACTTATTAAAAAGACCCATTTAAGTGGAGGGTCTTTTGGGTAATTCATAGGAAGACTATAGATGTATTTTAGGTCAGTTTTAGAACACTTTTACACGTCCCAAATCAGATCAAACAAAATTTCTCTCAATCTCTCAAGAACACTCTCTTCTTCAAACTCCATTGAAGAACAAGAAAATCTTAAGGAAGAAGACGAAGGTTTCGAAGTTTCCAATCAGATTTTCGTGGATTCTTCATCTATAAGGTATGGTTTTTTCACTCTTGAGATTCCTTTCCCAAGAGGTCCTTTCAAGATAATTTTTCAAGAATTTCAAATACTAGGGTTTTTACTCTACAAAACAGATTTTCTTCCTAACCCTAGATTTATGATTTTCAATGAAAAGTAAACGTTTTCTATAGTTAATTTCACACGAATTGGTGAGTATTTGATTGATAATGTTTGAATGTCGTGTGATACATGATCTCCCTCTAAGTAATGGTTTCAAATGGGTTGTTTCTAGTACTTGATAACGTGTAAACATTAGGATTGGAATTTAAGGTTTGAATGAACCCTTTAACGACCTGTTTCCCTTCTCCTACACTGTGCATTTATCTTGTATATGATTTTATGAGTTGTTCTTTATTATGCCATTGAGTATTTCACTATGTATGATTATGAATATTGTATGATGAATAATGTTCTTGGAAGCAAGAGGTAAGTCTTGTAAGTGTGATTACTCTCAATGTTTATGTTAGCCTATAATTATGATGCTATGATTAGGAAAGGAATGTATGATGTTGCTATGTCAATATGCTGGGCAATGAACATGTAATTTGTGAGATCATGATAAGAATACGAAAATGCAAGTTTATGATATCCCTTATATGCTTTACATGAGGTGATTTTGTTATGTTAATCTCACATATGAAGGGTTATGATGAAAGAAAATTCTAATCTAATCTAAAAGAGCTCATGATAAACACAAACTCCATACAAGTAGTGGCGACATATCTTCAAAGCAAACACAACTGCTGCTAGCTCTAGATCATGGGTTGGATAATTTTTCTCATGTGACCGCAGTTGCCTTGAGCCATAAGCTACAACTTCACCATGCTGCATCATACACAACGTAAGCCCACTCCCGAAGCATCACAATACACTGCATAGCCTTCCGTACCTTCTGGAAGTAGCAATACAGGTGTAGAAGTTAATTTACTCTTCAGCTCTTGGAAGCTTCTTTCACACTCATCACTCCACTGAAACTTGGTTTCTTTGTGTGTTAGCTTTGTTAAGGGTGCAGCAATGGAAGAGAATCCTTCAACGAACCTTCTGTAACAACCTGCCAATCCAAGAAAACTACGGATCTCCGCAGGTGTTGTAGGTCTTGGCCAGTTTTCACGGCTTCTATCTTCTGGTTATCAACCCTTATTCCTTCATCGGATACAATATGACCTAGGAATGCCACATATTTCAACCAGAACTCACATTTAGAGAACTTTGCATACAATTTACGATCACGGCGAATTTGTAAACCTACCGCAAGTGGTTAGCATGATCCTCTTCCGATCTTGAATACACCAAAATGTCATCTATGAACACTATCACGAACACATCTAAAAATGGCTTGAACACTCTATTAATCAAATCCATAAAAGCTGCTGGTGCATTTGTTAGCCCGAATGACATGACTAAGAACTAAAAATGACCATACTGTGTTCGGAAAGCTGTCTTGGGTATATCTTTATCCTTGACCCTCACTTGGTGATAACCTGACATCAGGCCGATCTTTGAAAAACACCTAGCACCTTATAACTGATCAAACAAATCATCAATTCTAGGGAGGGGATATTTGTTCTTAATCGTTACCTTATTCAACTGCCGGTAGTCGATACACATTCTTAACGATCCATCCTTTTTGCGTACAAATAAAACTGGTGCTCCCCATGGGGACACACTAGGCCTTATGAATCCTTTTTCTAATAAGTCTTGTAATTGCTCCTTCAACTCCCGTAATTCTGCCGGAGCCATTCTATACGGAGGAATTGAGATAGGTTGAGTATTTGGAAGCACATCAATACCAAACTCTACTTCTCGTTCTGAGGCAAACCTGGAAGATCTTCAGGAAACACATCTGGAAATTCATTTACCATCGGAATGGATTGAGGGGTTGGTGGCTTCGCATCTACATTTTTCACTCTAACCAGATGACATATGTATCCTTTGGAAATCATCTTCTTTGCCTTAAGATAAGAAATAAATTTACCTCTTGGCGCACCAATATTACCTTTCCATTCGAGGACTACCTCTTTTGGAAACTGGAAATGCACTATCTTTGTTCGGCAATCTACCGTGGCATAACAAGAAGCTAACCAATCCATACCCATTATAACATCAAAATCTACCATGTCTAGCTCAACAAGTTCAGCCAATGTATCGCTATCACAAACAGTTACAATGCAATTACGATAAACTCTTCTAGATATAATAGACTCACCAATCGGTGTAGACACTTCAAACGGCTTCACTAATAATTCTGGTGTTCTTTTGAAATTTCCAGCAATCAATGGTGTAACATATGATAGTGTAGACCCCGGATCAATTAATGCGCATACAATATGTGAAAAGATGGACAATGCACCTGTAACCACATCCGGCGAGGCTTCTGAATTTTGTCGATCCCCTAGTGCATATGTGCGATTCTGACCTCCACTAGAACTAGCAGCTCCCCTAGCTCCTCTACCACGACCTGTAGGCATCTGTAGCCCCCTACCGAAAGAAGGTGTTGATGATTTTGATGCAACAACTGATCTAGTTGGCTGTGCAACGCCACCCACGCACCTATGAGGGCAGTTTCTCATCATATGCCCTGGTGCGCCACACCAAAAACAAACATCTGTCCCAAACCTGCATGCACCTAGATGATTCCTCCCACACTGTTTATAAGGCTGTCGAGGAGGCCTTGATTGGCTCGTACTTCCTTGCTCTTGATGAATTTGTGAGCCTTGTCTTTCACTTCTTTGCCCAAACTGATTGCCCCTAAACCCCTGAAACTATGGTGGAGCACTAGCTATAGAGTAGAAAGATGATGGCTAGGTGGTCTGTTAGAGAACCGAGGCCTAAACTCACCTTGGGCTGGTTCAAACTGCCCCATGGATCTGGCCATCTTAGAATGCCCTGTTTCCGACTCTTGTGTCCTTCTTCTTTGCCTTTGATACTCCAACTTTTGCGCAAAGGCCTGCATCTTTGCGATATCCATATCTTTATGCAATGAAGCAATGGTACAGTCTCTAACTAAATATGAGTCTAATCTATCCACACATCGATGAACTCTATCCTCCATGGTAGCTACTACATTAGGAGCATATCTGGCCAAGGAATTGAATTTAAGACTGTACTCTCTCACCCTCATACTTCCTTGGTGGAGATTTAGGAACTGATCCGCACGGGCCTCTCAGATCTCCAATGGAAGATAATGGTCAAGAAATGCCTTTTTGAACTCTTTCCACGTAGCTGAAGGTGCATCCGTTCCCCTAGATTGCTTCAAAGCTTCATACCACAATATAGCTACACCCTGTAATCTATATGTTGCTAGCTCAAGTGCTTCTTTACCACTTACATGCATAATATCCAAAGTTCGTTTGATCTGATCTATAAAGTCTTGTGGATCTTCATTAGGATCTGACCCGGTGAATGATGGAGGGTCCAAGTTAAGAAAATCACGTATCCGTGTTCCAGCTGATCTATCTATACCACTAGTACCTGCAACTGGACCTTCTTGTCTTTGTCCATGACCATCAACTATACGAGTCAATAATTGGACTGCATTCCTCAATCTTGCTCGGTAGCATTAATTGGAGGTTCCTTAGGTTCATCTTACCTCCTTAGTTCTTTAGGAGATGGAGGCATCGGGGAAGTCTGAGATAGAGACTCATCTTGAGCCCCACTTTGAACAGCTTGACTTGGTGGTGGTTGGCTGGTCCCTTCTTGGGCAGCCACATCTACTTGCTTACCAATACTTTTACTCCTTCTCGTAACCGGCATCTTTGCTATAATAAAACAATTTAGAAATTAGATATGATTCACCTACAACATTGGTTCTATCGCACGATATACGAAATGAAAGAAATGAGACAACTCCTATATGCCCCGTAGCCTCCTATTTATAGATGTGGTGCACGACACATCCATAAGCAAGATTCTACAAAGACACGGCTTTGTAGACTCCCTAGGATGACCTGCTCTGATACCACTTTTGTCACGCCTCAAAACCCATTAGGACGGACAGGCACTCGATGCCCTAAAGGCTCGAGAGAACCAACCTGTAACCTGTTCTTACTATGCATATAACTATAACAATTCTGACAAGTTCACCTAGGATGCGCGATGCAAACCAACATAAGTAGATCCAAAAGTTATATACAAGACTTGGCCGTTGAGGCCACAACTCCTTAAGACACAACTGAACCATGTACATACTTCTACAAAGCCTCTAAAAGATAGAAGACTAGAGTAGGTCGGGATAGACCCCGCTTTACCCTTAACTACGATACAATACCAAAATAAATTTACCAAGGACTCAATAAAGCTCCGAATCAACTTGGAGCTCACCAAAAGTAGCAGAGTGTCGTGTGCTCCTACTGAGGAGGTCTACTAGCTGGAGTACCTGTGCCTGCAGCATGAAATGCAGCGTCCCCAATAAGGGACGTCAGTACGAAAAAATGTAGTAAATATGTAAGGCAATAGCATATGTAATACGAAAGCTCAAATGAAATCAAGTAGCAACATATGAGTGCATAGATTAGGAGAGAAGACCACCTTTATTTACTCTAGTGAGATCATGTAAGTTACGTTCTTTCCTTTACTTTTCTGTACGTTATAATCTTTGTAGGGCATGTGATGCAAGTGACCAGCTGATCAATGGTAGAAGAGGATGACCCATGCTAGGCATATTAACCCCTGGTATGCGGTCCTCATAATTACACAATTTTGGGATCGGCCCATGCTAGGCTTTCGCCCCTGAGCTGCCACCCTTCTATACCTATAGGGATCGACCCATACTAGGCTCTCGCCCCTGGGCTGCCACCCGCAATTATACAAATTTCTTCACTTAGATTCTTTAATCTTTGAGATTGTTGTTTATTAGTTCAGAACTCTTTTGGGATTGTTCTTTGGATAATCATAAAACTTTTGAGATGTTGTTTTGGTGGTCATAATCATCTTGGAGATATGGAAATACGGACAAGTAGTAGAAGACATGAAAAATAATACTTTGAGGCAGTAACAATGACATAAGGAGCTATGTAACATCAACACATTACTTTAAGACCTTAATGGCACAATTGACTTCAATTGACTAGGAGAGGGATTCACCAAACTTTCTTTTGCAAATACCATTTCTATAACAGCACAAGGGGGATAATTACACAAGTATAGAGTAGTGAACATATATTAAGTAGTTCTATGTACTTAGGATGGGGGGGGGGGATATAATTAGCTATTTGGAGTCAATACACTGCTATTGTTTCTTTTACTAGGAATAGAACTTAGGAGATTCACTTCATTGATATTAATCACAGGTGTCAGATTTCATGCCAAGGAATATGGAATCGAATAGCCTTACATACCTAATTTTCTGACCAATACCACTATCACGATTCAGCCTCCGTTTTTGGATGCTAATCTACAACATAAGTCATGATTAAGCTAACGTCAGCAGCTAATACATTAAGGCCCTCGAAAACAGTAGCTAAAATATTTGACGAAAAGCAGGCCCATACAACCCTTACACCAACGGTGAAACACCACACCCTTCCTCTACACATTAATACAACTTCATACATCCTTTCCCAAGATACACAAGTTGCCCTCAACAACAATATTCATAAGGCAACCACTATCAATCTCAAATCTTTCAGCATAATAGGAGAATATTGACTCAAGGATTTATCACAATCCATGAATTCTTGATAAATATATACAAAATTCTCCACTCCAAACATGTATTCAAAGAGAGGAAAACAAATGTGTTGTAGCTTACCTTAATTCTGGAAATTTATCCTCTAAACTTGTACTTCAAGAATTTAAACTCTCCTTCAAACTTTTACTTGAAAATGAGTCAGTACTCAAGAACCCTAAGGTGTTTTAGGGCTGCTTATTGAAGCCAAGAGAGACCAAGAAAGAAACTTAAGGAATCTGAAAATTTTGCAAGTTTAAAATGGAGAAAAAGACTTGATCTTTATCCTTTTAAAAGGGAGGTGCTTTGGCCGACTTTCTTGGCCAATTTTGGGCCATATATTGTCATGTAGGTGACCCACCTACTTGGCCTTTTAACTTGGGCCTTTTTGGACTTAAGATTATTGGGCCTTGGCTGTCCATTTTCCCTTTGTTCTTTTATTCAACTTGGGCCAGATTAATGCAAGTAGGTGGTACACACTTGGCCCAATAACATGGTAAAAAAAAGTCTTAGTAGGTGATACACTTACGTAGTTTCACTTGGGCTTTATCCATAATGGGCCAATTGGCAGATTTGGCTGATGGGCTTTTTTTCATTCACATTTTTTTATTTAATAGGTTTGGGCTTCAAATGAGCCCATTAATATAAGCCTAAATCTGGTCCATCAAACTTGGGCCCATTAACTATATTATAGCTCAAGTAGGTGATGCAGCTGCTAGCTCAATTAAGCCAAGCAAGCAGCTCAATTATTTTATTTCAATTTCTGAATGTTAATCCCTTTTCTTCAACTTAGCACTTAACTTTCAACTTTAAGCTCAATAACCTTACTATATTTACTTAAATACTTTCCATCGGAGTTAACTTGCAATACATATGCTGAAACGTGCAAGGCATTATATCACCTTCCGAGCTAGTTTATACCAACACTAATCATATAAGAAACATGATCCCTCACCTACACTATAAGTATATGTCAAGTATAACATGAATAGAACTAGCATATACATAATACAGGCCGTTACACCTCTCCCTCGAATTGATGATCTCTTTGATCAACTCCAAGGTGCTAGTTTCTTTTCCAAGATTGACTTAAGGTCGGGATATCACCAACTTAGGGTGAGAGGTGAAGATGTTCCCAAAACAGCTTTTCGAACTAGATATGGTCACTACGAATTTCTAATTATGTCTTTTGGGTTAAAAAATGCCCCGGCGGCGTTTATGGGCCTAATGAATAGAGTTTTCAGAGATTACCTCGACTCATTTGTGATTGTGTTCATTGATGATATTTTGATATACTCTAAGAATGAAGATGAGCACGAGATTCACTTGAGGTTGGCCTTGCAAGTCCTTAATGAACACCAACTTTATGCCAAATTTAGCAAGTGTGAATTTTGGTTGAGGTCGGTTGCTTTTCTTGGCCATATTATCTCTGGTGATGGTGTACAGGTTGATCCAAAGAAGATGGATGCGGTCAGAAATTGGCTAGACCTTTGACTCCCATAGACATAAGGAGTTTCTTAGGTCTAGCCGGCTATTATAGAAGATTTGTTGATGGATTTTCGTCCATTGCTTCTCCTTTGACAGCTTTGACCCAAAAAAAGGTGAAGTTTGAGTGGTCGGAAGCCTGTGAGAAAGGTTTTCAAGAGTTTAAAGATAAGCTTACCTCCGCTCCGGTGTTGACCTTACCGGAGGGTAATAAAGGCTTTGTGGTGTATTGTGATGCGTCTCGAGTGGGCTTGGGATGTGTCCTCATGCAACATGGTAAGGTGATAGCTTATGCTTCTAGGCAACTCAAAGTTCATGAGAAGAACTACCCAACTCATGATCTTGAGTTAGCCGTTGTAGTTTTTGCCTTAAAAATATAGAGGCATTATCTGTATGGTGTGCATGTTGATGTGTTTACTGACCATAAGAGTCTTCAATATGTGTTTACACAAAAGGAGTTGAACCTCCGATAGATAAGATGGTTAGAATTGTTGAAGGATTACGACATGAGTGTTCTTTACCACCCCGGCAAAGCCAACGTGGTTGCGGATGCTTTGAGTCGTATGACTATGGGTAGTGTGTCTCATGTGGAAGAAGAGAAGAAAGAACTTGTGAAAGATGTTCATAGGTTGGCTCGCTTAGGTGTGCGGTTAGAAGATTCTCCAAATGGTGGTTTTATGGTCCATCATAACTCCGACTCATCATTAGTGGTGGAGGTGAAATCTAAGCAACATCTTGATCATCTATTGATGGAGTTGAAGGAAACGGTACTTACTAAGCTCAATGAGTCATTCTCCCAAGGGGGGATGGTGTTCTTAGGTACCAAGGGAGATTATGTGTACCCGATGTTGAGGATTTGAGAAATCAGATTCTAGAAGAAGCCCATGATTCTCGTTATTCTATACATCCAGGTGCCACCAAAATGTATCATGACCTTAGAGAAGTCTATTTTGGTTGGATTGTTTAAAGAGGGACATAGCAGAGTTTGTTGCAAAGTGGCCAAACTGCCAACAAGTTAAAGCTGAGCATCTAAAACCTGGTGGTTTAACCCAAACCATGGATGTTCCTACATGGAAGTGGGAAACCATCAATATGGACTTTGTTGTTGGGTTACCTCGAACCCGAAAACAAAATGATTCTATATGGGTTATTGTGGACAGGTTGACCAAATTTGCCCATTTTATTCCTGTTAAGTCTACATATACTGCCGAAGATTATGCAAGAATCTACATTAATGATATTGTGAGTCTTCATGGGATTCCTTTGTCCATCATTTTGGATAGAGGTGCCTAATTCACTTCTCATTTTTGGAAGGTTTTTCAGAAGGGTTTAGGTACTCAAGTGAAACTTAGTACCGCTTTTCATCCTCAGACGGATGGTCAAGCGAAGCGTACCATTCAGACCCTTGAAGACATGTTAAGAGCTTGTGTCATTGATTTCAAGGGAAGTTGGGATGATCACTTACCTTTGATTGAGTTCTCTTACAACAATAGCTATCATTCGAGCATCTCTATGGCACCTTTTGAAGCACTTTATGGTAGAAGCTGTAGATCTCCGGTTGGATGGTTTGAGGTTGGTGAGTCCTCACTCCTTGGTTCAGAGATTATCTATGAAGCTATAGAGAAGGTTCCAATCATAAGGGATAGATTGAAGACAGCCTATAGTCGGCAAAAGTCCTATGCCGACAATAGAAGAAAAGATCTTGAGTTTGAAATAGGTGATCATGTCTACTTGAAGATTTCACCTATGAAAGGGGTGATGAGATTCGGTAGAAAGGGAAAGTTAATTCCCCGGTATGTTGGTCCTTATGAGTTTTTACAACGAATTGGGAAGGTTGCCTATGCGTTGAAACTACCTAGTGAACTAGCTTTGGTTCATCCGGTGTTTCATGTTTCAATGCTCAAGAAATGCATAGGCGAACCGGTATCTATTCTGCCTATTGAAGGTTTAGGAGTGGATGAGAACCTCTCCTACGAAGAGGTTCCGATTAAGATCCTAGATCGCCAAGTCAAGAAGTTGAGAAACAAGAAGGTTGCCTCTGTAAAAGTTCTATGGAGGAACCATCTTGTTGAGGGTGCAACATGAGAGGCTGAAGCCGACATGAAGTCCCGCTACCCTCATCTATTTACTCCTTGAGGTTAGATATTCCTCTTAATAGAGAAAGTAATGCATAATCATGAAATTAACTTGTTTACTAAATAGGTGCATGTTTTGGTAAAAGATAGTACCAACTAGAGTTTTAAGAAGATGTTTTCATACTCTATTCTTGCACTTATGTGAAACTTGTATGCATATGTTTTCTTGAGATTTTGTTGTTTTGTTGTTATCTTAATAAGATTGATAGCATGGTAACTCTTTGATGCATTCTGAGCTTATGATAAGGGTGAGAAGGAAATTCCTCACTATGTGTTATGAAATATGTAGCTCTTATATGTTTGTGTATCATGAATTGAGTGCTATGTTACTGTTATGGTATGTGTTGCATGGAGTTGTGAATTTCTCCTATGATCTGCGACTCATTATGATTTAATGTTGTTGATTGGTTGGGCTGCTAGTATTGAGTCTTTTCCTACCCTCCAAAAGAATTTACTGTTATTCGGGGATGAATGTTCCTAAGGGGGGATAATGTAACACTCCGAAAAATGCCATGACTTAAGACTAGAGCTTAATCTATTTAATAATGCTTAAAACGATGTATCCAGACCTATATTAATGTAATAAACTCATTTGGAAAAGATTAGAGCCAAAACGACAAAGAAGGACCTTGACGTCTGGAAACTAGCTAATTTGAAGTAGTTGACGACCCTATTGTTTGGTGATGGTTTAGAGGTGTCAAATGAAGTCCAAAACTTGTAATGAGACCTTGTATAGGTAGTATGTAGTACAAAGGGTCCAAACGTCCGGTAACGACACCCCAAGGACCACCCGAAGGGTCCTTGGGGAGGACCTCAACATGAGTAGGCAGGCTGCCAAAGCAGCCTGCGCGATCAAGATTTGAACATGTAGTGTGCGACGCGCAGGAAACACGAGATGTACTGCCTCCAAGATTTGAGAGGCAGCCTCGCGACGCAAGGCTGACACACACCTCTCTGCCTCAGCTCAAAAATTAATAAAAATAACTGGATTTAGCCCCGCGACGCGCAGCTACTTCCCAGAATCGTAAAAGTCATAGTTTTGGTAATTTAACTTATTAAAAGACCCATTTAAGTGGAGGGTCTTTTGGGTAATTCATAGGACGACTATATATGTATTTTAGGTCAGTTTTAGACCACTTTTACACGTCCCAAATCAGATCAAACGAAATTTCTCTCAATCTCTCAAGAACACTCTTTTCTTCAAACTCCATTGAAGAACAAGAAAAGCTTAAGGAAGAAAATGAAGGTTTCGAAGTTTCCAATCAGAATTTCGTGGATTCTTCATCTATAAGGTATGGGTTTTTTAATCTTGGGATTCCTCTCCCCAAGAGGTCCTTTCAAGATAAGTTTTCAAGAACTTCAAATACTAGGGTTTTTACTCTACAAAATGGATTTTCTTCCTAACCCTAGATTTATGATTTTCAATGAAAAGTAAACGTTTTTCTATAGTTAATTTCACACAAATTGTTGAGTATTTGATTGATAATGTCTGAATGTCGTGTGATACATGATCTCTCTCTAAGTAATGGTTTCGAATGGGTTGTTTCTAGTATTTGATAACATGTAAACGTTAGGATTGGAATGTAAGGTTTGAATTAACCCTTTAACGACCCATTTTTCTTCTCCTACACTATGCATTGATCTTGTATATGATTTGATGAGTTGTTTGATTATGCCATTGAGTATTTCACTATGTATGATTATGAATATTGTATGATGAATAAGGTTCTTGGAAGCAAGAGGTAAGTCTTCTAAGTGTGATTACTCTCAATGTTTATGTTAACCTATAATTATGATGTTATGATTATGAAAGGAATGTATGATGTTGCTATGTGAATATGCTGGGCTATGAACATGTAAATTGTGAGATCATGATAAGAATACAAAAATGCAAGTTTATGATATCCCTTGTATGCTTTACACGAGGTGATTATGTTAACTTAATCTCACATATGAAGCGTTATGATGAAAGGAAATTCTCCTCTAATCTAAAATATCTCATGATCATGTTATACAAGGAGTTAATCTCCATGACCTATGATAAGTTTATGATAAAAGACAACTTAAAGGTTATTCAAGAAAGGATTTAAGCTAAGCACCGATGAACTAGATATGAGAAGTGTTCCTTCCCTAGTTGGAAGGTAGTCTCACAATGATTCTCATGAGATTGAGGCTGCCATGTAATGTGGAACTATGGGTCTCTAATACATCTCCTAGTTCTTGAACTATGTTTCCACCATAGGATACTAGCTAGTAGATCCACCTAGAAAGCTATGTCATGTTAGGTTCTACTTTGGTCGGTAGACCACCTTCTTTCGGTGTGGGGTTTTATGACACCGGATTCTATGTTTAGCTCACATGGTCTATGTCGGTTAAGGCGAATGTTCCCTCATGTAAAATAAAAGACAAGTAAATGAACGTTGACTAGGGTGACTTGAGGAGTTTGCTTAGTATAGGTAGGGATATGGAACTCTACCTAGACATTGCACAAGTTGATTCTAAGGTAAGTCCTAGGAGATTGTTCTTATGAATATGATAACATGAAAGATATGATGATTATGATACATGATGTTATTCTTATATGATGTTGGTGATTTTGATGAATATGTTACTATGTTATATTGCTATATGAAGTGATGACTACCTATGTTACAAGTTACATGAAGCAAACCTCTACTTATGGTCTCCTACTTTATCTACTTAGTTGTGTGGGGTTATGGGGCTTCACATGACCATTGCACTTGTAGGTTGGGGATGAGGTCATTGGTAATTGCTTTGTATGTTATGTTTAATTGATCTATTGAATATGAAATATTAACATGACGCTATGAGAATATGTCTTTGATTATGATCATGCTTTAACTTGTATATGTTATATGGTATGTGCATTGAAGACTTTCATATGACTTAGCATGTTTTCTAAAGAGATGATAAATGATCATTTTTCATGCATGTCCCTATGTGTTATGTGCGTGCATATACCCATACTTAGTACATGTGGCGTACTAACCCCATTACTTTATATTTCTACAACTGTAGGTTCCGGCCATTGAAGTTTAAGGAGGTCGAATTGAAGAAGCTTGGAACTCTTTCTCCAAGTCTTGGTAGGTCCTTATGTTCGGGGATTCTATCTTTCATTTTCCAGCTTTATGGAGACATTTGTAGAATGTAAGAGTATTTGATTTCCATTTATGTTCTTTGGATTCTTTTGTATTAAGGCCTATATGGCATATGTATTATTGGCTAAGACCAGATTTGTACTCTTTATATGGTTTTATATATGTGAGACATATTTCTAGATTATCGTATGTCCGTATGTATTCTAAGTATGAAGTCTAAGTATACTTCAATAGTATGTTAAAAGCTTTAATTTTTTCGCAATTTGTAATGATCACATGTTATGACGAATGCTAAGGGCTTGTCTGAGTCCTCTGAGAGGCCGACGACGCCGGTCTCATCCGAGGTGTACTCTCCGGGTGTGACATTCATATATGTTGACTTGTAAGTGACTATTATACTTTTCTTAAAAGGGTTTTTCAAAAAGAGCATGTTTCATACAAAAGCTTATTTATCATGATTTTATGCATTATGCCATACTTAGTACAAGTGTTTGTACTAATTTCATACATTTTGTCTATCTCTAAAGGTGTTGGTGGAATTTGAGAGGAGTCTCGAAGTGGAAGCTTGGAATATTGTTCATTCAAATAAAGAGTTGGTATGTCCTCACTAGATTCAAGGACATCTTGATGTTTGGATTTCCTTATTGAAACTATTGTAAATAAACTTAGCTATTTTCTAGATGATGAAGTATGGGTAGTGTCCCAATATATTCGTATGTCTAAGATGGCGACTTTGAGACTTAGACTTTCATTATGTTTTTCCATAAAAGAGATATTTTGAAGTATTATTATTTCATGTGAAAAATTTTAATTCTGCACTACTTTTCATACATGTATGAAATAAATGGTACGAAAGGGCTTGTACAATACATCCGAGAGGTCGAATAAGTCATGTTTCAATTCGAGAATGCCCTAACTTCTAGGGGGTACTCTCGGGTCGTGACAATGGTCTATGTCGGTTATTGCCTATTCTCATCATATGGGATACCTACTAGTATTTGAGAAGTCTATGAAGTTTAGGTGGTGGTATGGGACGCTACCTAGACATTGCACCTTTAGGCTTTGAAGATGTTAGTTAGTGAGTCTCTAGGTCTGCTCCAAGACCATTAATTGAATGTCCTTATGTGATGAATGTATCTTAAATGAACTAATGAAGTAATGACTTATGTTGGGAAGAATATATGAATGAGTACCTAATCTATAATAAATCTAAGGATTTCCTAGTTAAAGTGTGAAGGTGGCATGAAGGATGATCACTTCATGTCTTACCTAGGGAAATATTGAGAATGACTCTAGTAAGGGAAGTTGGTTGCTACCTTAGACATGATCTAAACTTAGGAAGTCTTAAGGATTATTTAGGTAATCTTGGAGAGGGTGTATGGGGTTTCTCTTCTAGAATTACTTAAGTAAGTCATTTCATAACCTTAGTCATATTGTGTGTTATGCGTTTTGGTGTGTTGTAAGTGTATGTATCTCATTATAGGTAATCCCAAGGATCATACAGGTGTGCTTAGAGAGGGTGAATGGGCGGTCTCTCTTTGTCTTACTTAAGTGAGTCTTAGGATAGCCTTTAGTGAAAATGTTGCATGCAATGTGAGTTCACTGTAACATGGATTTTAGTTCACTGTATCATTAGAAATAGTTCACTGTAATAGTGATATGGTTCACTGTAATGTTCTTAAAATGTGATAAATTATTTAAGTGTTATCTTATGTGTTTCTAAGGTGTTAAATATTGTTCTTATACTTATAGTATGATGTTTTAATCAAAAAGAGCATATTTTTATTAAATGTCCGTTATCATGATTTTTATGTATTAAGCCATACTTAGTACATGTGTCAAACTAATTCCATATCTTTATCTATCTCTAAAGTGATTCATAGGTGAAGGTGCTATTGGAAGCGACGCTTGGATTATAGGATCGTTCAAGCAAGTTTGAAGTATGTCCTCATTTGACTCGAGGACATAGATGTCTTTAGATTTTCTTTTATTAATGTATTGTAATAGACATATAGTACTATATTTCAATTGTATGGGCTCTGTCCCAAGTATTTGTGAGTTTAAGAATTGATTACATGAGACTTAGTATTTCCTTTGGTTATATGAAAGATATTTTGAAAGACATTTCGAATATTTTGTGAAACAATTTAATTCCACACTACTTTTCATATACATGTATGTGATGAATGATGCGAAAGGGCTTGTACAAGACCTCCGATAGGTCAAGTACGCCAGTTGCACTCCAGAGTGCCATATATTCTAGGGTATGCTCTCGGGATGTGACAACCTTGGTATCAGAACATGTCACACCTGGGTCCTAGACCATAGGTGAGACCGGCTTCGTTAACCTCTCAAAGGTTGCAGACAAGCCTCTTCTTAGCTTTCACCACAATCATACAGTTAAATTTAGCGGAAAATTTAAAACTTTTTAAATTTACTGAAGTGTACTTAGACTTCATATAATTCTTGCATAAGAGTGATATACTTAAGTTGCCAAACCGTCCTTCATACAAAAGCTTGAACAAATGTTTGATAGGAAATGCTAGGGACAACATCCACTAGCTATGTCTAATCTACTAAAGCTAGAAAATAAAGCGTAGGCATCCTCAAACTCAAGAGGGCCTACCAAAGTCTGGAGGTACTAGTCCAAACAGCTTCAACTGATCTTCAATCTTCTTCAAGAACCTCCACCTATAGAAATAGTAATTGTATATGGGTTAGTACACACTTGTACTAAGTATGGGT
The DNA here is from genome assembly GCA_016801875.1 of Solanum sitiens. Lineage (NCBI taxonomy): Eukaryota > Viridiplantae > Streptophyta > Magnoliopsida > Solanales > Solanaceae > Solanum > Solanum sitiens. The sequence goes on from JABWTJ010000199.1 coordinate 1,661,258, forward strand.
GTATGCACATAACCACATAAGGACTATGCATGATCTAGGAAAGCTCTTCCTATAGCAACATGTCATTTTTGGAAAGTGAAGTCACTTCACTTTCTTAATTCGTTATTTATGAATCATACTATGAATATGATATATTTTCATGCATTTAAAGCACAACACTCATTTTCTATATGAACATAAGACCTTGGAGAACATATTTTAGAACAACTCAAGCAAAATTTAATATTTTTGCACCCCTTAGGCCGAGAGCTCCCTCTCCCAGACATATTTTATTTTTCAGTCTTTTCTTCTTTTTGTTGTGTAGTTCAATGATCTCCTTTGATCTTATGTTTTACTAACGAGTGGAATGATTCATTGTAGTCTCATTGCTACGATGAATCCAGTAAGTAATCAAAAAAAACTAAGGAAATGATTTGACTACCCTACTCACAAGTTGTTCTTTCCATTATTGTTAAATTGGGCATGAAGTATTTATAAGCCAATCTTTATTGGCTATGCCCATTCTTTGATCATTTGCATAATATAAAGATGCTGGGGCATATATTCATACTCCAATTGATGAGTCATTATGTTTTGCTCCCTTTATTGGCATAAACCAATAACTGTTACAACTTCATTCTTATCAAACACTGATGATTTGATATTCTTATGCTTTAGCTTACTTAGTTCACTTTGAACTTATATTTCTTCTTCTTTGATCTCATTTTCACTTTGAACATGCTAGGTTGACTTAGGATATTCTTTTAAGACTTCCATTGGGATCTTTCTGTCCAATGACTAAGAATGACTTACATCATTACTTAGTCTAACCTCACCCTTTGGTCATCCTATCTGAACACCCCTCATCTTCCTAGTTCTTTCTTTCTTTCTTTCTTACTTTCTTAAAGAAATCGTTAGCATTTAACCGACATAGATCATGTGAGCTAACATGAAATTCAGTGTCTTACCCACACTGAAAAGAGGTGGTTCACCGGCCAAAGTGAAACCGAATACTTCCTAGCTTTCTTAGGTGGATCCACTAGCTAGTAACCTATGCTGGCGACATAGTTCAAAGACTAGGAGAATTTGGAGACCCTTATCGGACCTTGGTGATAATCTCATCTCATGAGGCTTACATGTGTTTGCACAAGCTCATTACTAGTCTATCGGTGCTTAGCTCAATTTGTTATACTTTACGACTTTTAGAGTTGACTCATACACTATGGAAGCTTTCTTCTAGTATGAGGTATGCTTAGCTCAATGGATGACTTGTCATCCCTTTCTATACTAGATGAATGTGAACTTAAATCTTACATTATCATCATGGTGTGAATGAGACTTGTCTCACGATTTCTAACACCCTCTTATGTGAGTATCTTTAACATAAAGGTGCAAGTGAGACTTGTCTCACTTCTTTTAACACCCCATTCTAGGTCAATTTCATAAATCATAAGCTTTTTTAGTTATTTCATTACTCACCTTATCTTATTCAATGTTATTTGGTAGTCTTATACCATTCTTTATGAAAGTTATAAGGACTTATTCAATGTGCTACTATGTTCACAAGTTCATTTAGATAGGGTATGTTGGGACTTGTCCCAATCATTGGCATACCCTAGGATATGTGAAATTAAGTGATAAAGAAGATGGTTCTTGTATTGTGTATTATGAAGCTTGAATTACATATTGTGCTTAGATTATGCCCAAATGAAGTATATGATTATGTGAATCATGTAAAGTGCGTGATTTGATGAAATGAAGGTCTAAAGCATGTATAGAAGTTAGTATAAATTAAATGATTCTTATGTGCAAGGTGTGCTCACATGTACACACACATAGTTAAGTGAATGAATGAAGCTAAGTTAAGTAAATAGAGGAGTTTTGAGGTGGACACTCTTCGTGAGTTGAGATGAAGTGTTTAGTAGCAACCTCACTACATCCTAAGAGCCTTCTAAGATAGGTCTGAGGATGAATGCCCTTCGTGAGTTGAAATGTGGTGTTCACTAGTTATCCTTAACCTATAGTATGTAATGTTTAGAATCCGTGGGGGTTATGTCTAGTACCGAGAGGATACGAAGGAGAGGTGGTTACACTTTATAAGTTGAGATTTTGTATTCTAATGTACCTCTTGAGATGAGTACTCCTCGTTAGTAGAGAATGAGTTTCTAAGTAGCAATCTCCTTATCCCTTAACTATGCGCCCGCATAGGTGTAGCTATTGGGCAAGCCATGTAAAAGCTAAGAGAATGACCTTACTCTAGGCAAGTGAAGATCCCTCATCCGATAGGGGTTAATATCGGGATTCCATGTCTAGCTCTCATGGTCTATGTCGGTTAAGCTAACCCCCACAAAAGATATGAATGTGCTAACTTGTCATGCCTCAAAACCCATTAAGACGGACAGGCACCCGATGCCCTAAAGGCCCGAGAGAACCAACCTACAACCTGTTCTTACTGAGCATATACTATAACAATTGAGACAAGTTAACTTTGGATGCAGCGATACAAACCAACGTAAGTAGATCCAAAAGTTATATACAAGACTTGGCCGTTTAGGCCACAACTCCTTAAGACACAACTGAACCATGTACATACGTCTACAAAGCCTCTAAAAGATAGAAGACTAGAGTAGGTCGGGACAGACCCCGCCTTACCCTTAACTATGATACAATACCAAACGAATTTACCAAGGACTTAATAAAGCTCCGAATCAACTTGGAGCTCACCAAAAGTAGCAGAATTTTCGAGTACTTCTACTGAGGCGGTCTACTAGCTGGAGTACCTGAGCCTGCAGCATGAAATGCAGCGTCCCCAATACGGGACGTCAGTACGAAAAATGTACTGAATATGTAAGGCAAAAAGTATATGTAATACAAGGCACAAATGAAATCAAGTAGCAACATATGAGTGCATAGATTAGGAGAGAAGACCACCTTTGCTTACTCTTGTGGAATCAAGTAAGCTAGATTCTTTTCTTTACCTTCTTTGTATGTTATAATCTTTGTTGGGCATGTGATACAAGTGACCAGCTGATCAGTGGTAGAAGAGGATGACCCATGCTAGGCGTATTAACCCCTGGGATGCGGTCCTCATAATTACACAACTTGGGATCGGCCCATGCTAGGCTTTTGCCCCTGAGCTGCCACCCTTCTATACCAATAGGGATCGGCCCATGCTAGGCTTTCGCCCCTGAGCTGCCACCCTTAATTAAATAGATTTCTTCACTTAGATTCTTTAATCTTTGAGATTATTGTTAATCAGTTCATAACTCTTTTGAGATGTTATTTTGGATAATCGTAACACTTTGAGATGTTGATTTGGTGTTACTTTGAGGCAGTAACAATGACATAAGGAGCTATGAAACATCAACACCTTACTTTAAGACCTTAATGGCACAATTGACTTCAATTGGCTTAGGAGAAGGATTCATTAAACTTTCTTTTGCAAATACCATTTCTATAACAGCACAAGGGGAAATTACACAAGTATAGAGTAGTGAACATATAATGCAGTAGTTCCATGTACTTAGAATGGGGAAAGAAATATTGTTAGCTATTTGGAGATAGTACGCTGCCACCATGCTTTCTTTTCTAGAAATAGAACTTATGAGAATCACTTCATTGATATTAATTGCAGGTGGCAGATTTCATGCCAAAAGGATATAGAATCGAATAGCCTTACATACCTTATATTTATGACCAATACCACTATCACGATTCAGCCTTCCTTATTGGGTGCTAATCTACAACATAAGTCATGATTAAGCTAACATCAGCAGCTAATCACAATAAGGTTCTCCAAAACAGTAGCTAAAAATATTTGATGGAAATCAGGCCCATACAACCCTTACATAAATGGTGAACCACCACACCCTTCCTCTACACATTAATACAACTTCAAACATCATTTCCAGAGATACCCAAACAGCCCTCAACAACAATATTCATAAGGCAGCCACTAACAATCTCAAATCTTTCAGTATAATAGGAGAATATTGACTCAAAGATTTATCATCATCCATGAATTCTTGATAAATATATACAAAATTCTCCAATCCAAACATAATCAAAGAGAGGAAACAAATGGGTTGAAGTCTTACCTTAATTCTGGAAATTTATCCTCTAAACTTGTACTTCAAGAATTCAAACTCTCCTTCAAACTTCTTACTTGAAAATGAGACAGCACTCAAAAATCCCTAATGTGTTTTAGGGCTGCTTATTGAAGCCAAGAGAGACCAAGAAAGAAACTTAAGAAAATCTGAAACTTTGCAAGTTCAAAATGGAGAATAAGACTTGATCCTTATCCTTTGAAAAAGGAGGTGTTATGGCCGACACTCTTGACCAATTTTGGTCCATATAATGTCAAGTAGGTGCCCCACCTGCTTGTCCTTTTAACTTGGGCCCTTTTGGACTTAATATTATTGGACCTTGGCTGTCCATTTTTCCTTTGTTCTCTTAATCAGCTTGGGANAAATTCTGCTACTTTTGGTGAGCTCCAAGTTGATTCGGAGCTTTATTAAGTCCTTGGTAAATTCGTTTGGTATTGTATCGTAGTTAAGGGTAAGGCGGGGTCTGTCCCGACCTACTCTAGTCTTCTATCTTTTAGAGGCTTTGTAGACGTATGTACATGGTTCAGTTGTGTCTTAAGGAGTTGTGGTCTAAACGGCCAAGTCTTGTATATAACTTTTGGACCTACTTACGTTGGTTTATATCGCTGCATCCAAAGTTAACTTGTCTCAATTGTTATAGTATATGCTCAGTAAGAACAGGTTGCAGGTTGGTTCTCTCGGGCCTTTAGGGCATCGGGTGCCTGTCCGTCTTAATGGGTTTTGAGGCGTGACAACAACCTTATCACTTGATGACAAATAATTCACAATTTGAAGTAAGGATTAGGAAAATCAAGACTTACCAATACTTCTCCATAGTTCAACAATAAGGGCCTTACCATCAACCCATAGACCAACCCAATTTGGGTCATCATACAAATGTAATTCAATAGTCAACATAAGAACTAATTTAAGAGGAAGCATTATACCACAAGTCAATACTAAATCAAAGCTTGGTAACATGATATCAAAGTCTATCTTCTTACCCTATATTCAATACTCAAGAAATAGGCATGAAGAACTTCCATTCATTACAATATACTCATGATCAATGCAATAACAACTATTAAAGATGATTTGAACAATAATTAGATCAATTACATCAATCCAACCTAAATTCATATCAATCCCAATACCTAGGGTTAAGGGTTAGGGTCATCTCCCACAATCTAGACCAAACTACATCAATTCATCATAATCAAGCTACAATACATGATAATCTATTCAATATAAACCAAAGAATAAATAAACAACTCAATTCATAACAACAAACTCGAAATTGGATGAAACCCATATGAAACTCAACTTTTGGAAAATCTTTGAAGGAGCCCTTTGAGGAAAGAAGTCACAAAGGTGAATTAGATCCCATACCTTAAGGTTTGATGACATTTTGATGGTGAATTTCGTGCTAATCAGCCCCCAATGATCTCCCCAAGTTGTTCTCCAATGGAGTCTTCCAATAGAGAGAGAAAGTAGAGAGAAGGAAGAGAGTTTTGTTTGGAGAATTGTGATTAGGTTAATGAAGGTTGGGTATTTATAGTGGGGTCTTAAGTCACTTAATTAGTCTTCCCTACACCCCCCCCCTAATTACCCCTAAGACTCTTAATAAAATAATTAACTAAAACATAAATCCCTGAAAACACTACAGGCCCTCCCCGCCAACTCCCCGCCGACAAGCCGTCGTGTGCGTGACGGACAGGCCCCCCCTCCGTTCTACACGTCAGTCGCGTTGGTCAGAGACTGTGCAGGCGGAGGCTTTCTTCCCAGCAGCTAAGGCTGGCACGACGGTGGCCTCGACGCCCCATCGCGCCTGTGACACCACGTTATGGCATCCGTCGTGGCCTACTGTCTCAAGGGTCCTCCTCGAGGGCCCTTAGTCGATCCTCGGGGAGTCGTACCCTGACTTTTCCAACATGAAACCATCCCACACTATGTGTTACACCTATTGTTACAAACGTTTACTAAATTCCGACTCTTTAACTTGGTTAAACTAAAAGGACACTCTAGCCCTCTTATGAACCAATTTACCTGACATTATGAATGTTTTGGTTCCAAAACACTTCAACGACTCCATCTATGCCTAATTTGGCCAGGATCAATGGTTTAGACCTTAAGGAGCCTATTTAAGTCCTACCACACGACTTTGGAATTTCAAAATGTTACAGTTTATCATGCAATGAATTCTATGAGTGGCTTAGATGAGACTTCTTGAAGTCTCATTTGTTGTGTGACGAACTCAAGGATGCTCTAACTTCTAGGTTGTACTTAAGGGTCATGACAAATCATTACTCGTCACTTGAACACTTTGCCTCTCCACTATACTCATGAGTTCGCTCAAAACAACAAAACATAAGCTATCACAACATATATCCACTAAGTGCAACATATATGATTCCACACAACCATAATATCAAATGAGAAATACAACATATACAATAAACTCGATATTGTAACACTTCAAAAGTCCAAAACCTAATTTAGAGCCTCAAATGAGTGTCTAAGGTTTGTAACACTGTTTTAAGGTCAAAATAATGTATATAAGTCATATAGGAAGTTATAGAGTGAAAACCTCAAGGAACGTCCACGACGTTCGGAGACTAGTGCAAAAGTTGCTACTGTGCCTTAGCCTATTTCACGAGGGTTTAGGAGTTGGAATTTGATGAAATTTGGTGAAAAGGTGTCAAACACATATTAGAATAGGTTTAGGGTAGAAACTTTTGGGTACGACTCCCCAAGGACCACCCTAGGGGTCCTTGGAGAGGACCCTTGCATTTAACCTAAACCTGTCGTAGGAGGCAGTGTAGACAGTGTCTACCTACGAGCTGCAGGCGAAGGGATGTAGGCCAATCGATGGGGCGTTGATGCCTCTGTCGATGGACACTTAGCCATTTTCACAAAAAAGCCAAGATGCACACTCTCTATCGCAAACTACGACGTACAGGACGGTTGAGGAAAGGGGGCGTCGACTGACCTACGACCCGTAGGTTGGGGTCTCGTAGGTCAGCCTGCAACTTTTTTGTTTTATTTTAATTGGTTTATTTAATTAAGTTAGTTAGTTAGGTTAACTAGTGATTAGGGGGTGGTTAATTAGGTTAGTTAATCAACTATATAAACTACCCTAAGCCTAAACTCAACTTAACAGCCCTCATTTCCCAAACCCAAATTGCTCTTCCTTCTCTCTACTTTCTCTCTCCCAAAGAAGAACTCATTGAAGGGTTATATAAAACCTTCAATACTAACTTTGGTGAAACTAGGTCCTAATATGTGTGTCATAGAGTCTTGAAGTCCGGAGATGGTTTAAATTGATGTTTGAGGAAGTGTCTAATGATTTGGGTCAAGTTTGAAGTCAAACGTCAAGGGACGACCAAGACGTTCGATGATTAGTCACCTATGTGACTTATGTGTTTTCATGTGCTTATGTGTGAGCAATGAGTTTATCAAGTCCTTATATGATTGATAATAGTGTTTAGAGTCAGCATGTTCAGTTTGGTAAGGTTTGGATGTAACGGCCTGTATTTTTGTATGTGGTAGTTCTATTCATGTTATACTTGACATAAACTTATAGTGTAGGTGAGGGATCATGTTTCTTATGTGATTAGTGTTGGTTTAAACTAGCTTGGAAGGTGATGTAATGCCTTACATGTTTTAGCATATGTATTGCAAGTTAACTCCGATGGAAAGTATTTAAGTAATTATAGTAAGATGGTAATTGAGCTAGCAGCTGCATCACCTACTTGATCTATATTATAGTTAAAGGGCCCAAGTTTGATTGACCAGATTTAGGCTTATATTTAGGGGCTCATTTGAAGCCCAAACCTATTAAAGAAAATTGTGAATGAAAGAAGGCCCAGCAGCCAAATCTGCCAATTGGCCCATTATGGATAAAGCCCAAGTGAAACTAGGTAAGTGCATGACCTCCTAAGATTTGTTTTACCATGTTATTGGGCCAAGTGTGTACCACCTACTTGCATTAATCTGTCCCAAGTGGAATAAAAGAACAAAGGGAAAATGGACAGCCAAGGTCCAATAATATTAAGTCAAAAAAGGCCCAAGTTAAAAGGACAAGCAGGTGGGGCACCTACTTGACATTATATGGCCCAAAATTGGTCAAGAGTGTCGGCCATAACACCTCCTTTTTCAAAGGATAAGGATCAAGTCTTATTCTCCATTTTGAACTTGCAAAAGTTTCAGATTTCCTAAGTTCTTTCTTGGTCTCTCTTGGCTTCAATAAGCAGCCCTAAAACACCTTAGGGATTCTTGAGTGCTATCTCATTTTCAAGTAAGAAGTTTGAAGGAGAGTTTTAATTCTTGAAGTACAAGTTTAGAGGATAAATTTCCAGAATTAAGGTAAGACTTCAACCCATTTGTTTTCCTCTCTTTGATAATGTTTGGAGTGGAGAATTTTGTATATGATTATCAAGAATTCATGGATTGTGATAAATCTTTGAGTCAATATTCTCCTATTATGCTGAAAGGATTTGAGATTGTTAGTGGCTTGCCTTATGAATATGTTGTTGTTGAGGGGGCTGTTGGGTATCTCTGGAAATTGATTGTTGGAAGTTGTATAATGTGTTTAGAGGGAAGGGTGTGTGGTTCACCATTTATGTAAGGGTTGTATGGGGCCTGATTTCCATCAAATATTTTAGCTACGTATTTTGGAGAACCTTTATTTGCATTAGCTGCTGATGTTTAGCTTAATCAGACTTTATGTTGTAGATTAGCAGCCCAATAAGGAAGGCTTGAATCGTCTGGAATAGTGGTATTGGTCATAAATATAAAGGCCTATGTTAAGGTATTCGATTCTAATATCCTTTTGGCATGAAATCTGCCACCTGCAATTAATATCAATAAAGTGTTTCTCATAAGTTCTATTTCTAGAAAAGGAAGCATGGTGGCAGCGTACTATCTCCAAATAGCTAACAATATTTCTTTCCCCATTCTAAGTACATGGAACTACTTCATTATATGTTCACTACTCTATACTTGTGTAATTTTCCCTTGTGCTGTTATAGAAATGGTATTTGCAAAAGAAAGTTTGATGAATCCTTCTCCTAAGCCAATTGAAGTCAATTGTGCGATTAAGGTCTTAAAGTAAGGTGTTGATGTTTCATAGCTCCTTATGTCATTGTTACTGCCTCAAAGTATTGTTTTCATGTATTCCACTACTGTTCCGTAATTTCATGTCTCCAAGATGATTATGACCACCTAATCAACATCTCAAAGTGTTATGATTATCCAAAATAACATCTCAAAAGAGTTATGAACTGATTAACAATAATCTCAAAGATTAAAGAATCTAAGTGAAGAAATCTATTTAATTAAGGGTGGCAGCTTAGGGGAGAAAGCCTAGCATGGGCCGATCCCTATTGGTATAGAAGGGTGGCAGCTCAGGGGTGAAAGCCTAGCATGGGCCGATCCCAAGTTGTGTAATTATGACGACCGCATCCCAGGGGTTAATACGCCTAGCATGGGTCATCCTCTTCTACCACTGATCAGCTGGTCACTTGTATCACATGCCCAACAAAGATTATAACATACAAAGAAGGTAAAGAAAAGAATGTAGCTTACTTGATTCCACAAGAGTAAGCAAAGGTGGTCTTCTCTCCTAATCTATGCACTCATATGTTGCTACTTGATTTCATTTGTGCCTTGTATTACATATACTTTTTGCCTTACATATTCAGTACATTTTTCGTACTGACATCCCGTATTGGGGACGCTGCATTTCATGCTGCAGGCTCAGGTACTCCAGCTAGTAGACCTCCTCAGTAGAAGCACTCGAAATTCTGCTACTTTTGGTGAGCTCCAAGTTGATTCGGAGCTTTATTAAGTCCTTGGTAAATTCGTTTGGTATTGTATCGTAGTTAAGGGTAAGGCGGGGTCTGTCCCGACCTACTCTAGTCTTCTATCTTTTAGAGGCTTTGTAGACGTATGTACATGGTTCAGTTGTGTCTTAAGGAGTTGTGGTCTAAACGGCCAAGTCTTGTATATAACTTTTGGACCTACTTACGTTGGTTTATATCGCTGCATCCAAAGTTAACTTGTCTCAATTGTTATAGTATATGCTCAGTAAGAACAGGTTGCAGGTTGGTTCTCTCGGGCCTTTAGGGCATCGGGTGCCTGTCCGTCTTAATGGGTTTTGAGGCGTGACAACAACCTTATCACTTGATGACAAATAATTCACAATTTGAAGTAAGGATTAGGAAAATCAAGACTTACCAATACTTCTCCATAGTTCAACAATAAGGGCCTTACCATCAACCCATTGACCAACCCAATTTGGGTCATCATACAAATGTAATTCAATAGTCAACATAAGAACTAATTTAAGAGGAAGCATTATACCACAAGTCAATACTAAATCAAAGCTTGGTAACATGATATCAAAGTCTATCTTCTTACCCTATATTCAATACTCAAGAAATAGGCATGAAGAACTTCCATTCATTACAATATACTCATGATCAATGCAATAACAACTATTAAAGATGATTTAAACAATAATTAGATCAATTACATCAATCCAACCTAAATTCATATCAATCCCAATACCTAGGGTTAAGGGTTAGGGTCATCTCCCACAATCTAGACCAAACTACATCAATTCATCATAATCAAGCTACAATACATGATAATCTATTCAATATAAACCAAAGAATAAATAAACAACTCAATTCATAACAACAAACTCGAAATTGGATGAAACCCATATGAAACTCAACTTTTGGAAAATCTTTGAAGGAGCCCTTTGAGGAAAGAAGTCACAAAGGTGAATTAGATCCCATACCTTAAGGTTTGATGACATTTTGATGGTGAATTTCGTGCTAATCAGCCCCCAATGATCTCCCCAAGTTGTTCTCCAATGGAGTCTTCCAATAGAGAGAGAAAGTAGAGAGAAGGAAGAGAGTTTTGTTTGGAGAATTGTGATTAGGTTAATGAAGGTTGGGTATTTATAGTGGGGTCTTAAGTCACTTAATTAGTCTTCCCTTAACCCCCCCCCCCTAATTACCCCTAAGACTCTTAATAAAATAATTAACTAAAACATAAATCCCTGAAAACACTACAGGCCCTCCCCGCCAACTCCCCGCCGACAAGCCGTCGTGTGCGTGACGGACAGGCCCCCCCTCCGTTCTACACGTCAGTCGCGTTGGTCAGAGACTGTGCAGGCGGAGGCTTTCTTCCCAGCAGCTAAGGCTGGCACGACGGTGGCCTCGACGCCCCATCGCGCCTGTGACACCACGTTATGGCATCCGTCGTGGCCTACTGTCTCAAGGGTCCTCCTCGAGGGCCCTTAGTCGATCCTCGGGGAGTCGTACCCTGACTTTTCCAACATGAAACCATCCCACACTATGTGTTACACCTATTGTTACAAACGTTTACTAAATTCCGACTCTTTAACTTGGTTAAACTAAAAGGACACTCTAGCCCTCTTATGAACCAATTTACCTGACATTATGAACGTTTTGGTTCCAAAACACTTCAACGACTCCATCTATGCCTAATTTGGCCAGGATCAATGGTTTAGACCTTAAGGAGCCTATTTAAGTCCTACCACACGACTTTGGAATTTCAAAATGTTACAGTTTATCATGCAATGAATTCTATGAGTGGCTTAGATGAGACTTCTTGAAGTCTCATTTGTTGTGTGACGAACTCAAGGATGCTCTAACTTCTAGGTTGTACTTAAGGGTCATGACAAATCATTACTCGTCACTTGAACACTTTGCCTCTCCACTATACTCATGAGTTCGCTCAAAACAACAAAACATAAGCTATCACAACATATATCCACTAAGTGCAACATATATGATTCCACACAACCATAATATCAAATGAGAAATACAACATATACAATAAACTCGATATTGTAACACTTCAAAAGTCCAAAACCTAATTTAGAGCCTCAAATGAGTGTCTAAGGTTTGTAACACTGTTTTAAGGTCAAAATAATGTATATAAGTCATATAGGAAGTTATAGAGTGAAAACCTCAAGGAACGTCCACGACGTTCGGAGACTAGTGCAAAAGTTGCTACTGTGCCTTAGCCTATTTCACGAGGGTTTAGGAGTTGGAATTTGATGAAATTTGGTGAAAAGGTGTCAAACACATATTAGAATAGGTTTAGGGTAGAAACTTTTGGGTACGACTCCCCAAGGACCACCCTAGGGGTCCTTGGAGAGGACCCTTGCATTTAACCTAAACCTGTCGTAGGAGGCAGTGTAGACAGTGTCTACCTACGAGCTGCAGGCGAAGGGATGTAGGCCAATCGATGGGGCGTTGATGCCTCTGTCGATGGACACTTAGCCATTTTCACAAAAAAGCCAAGATGCACACTCTCTATCGCAAACTACGACGTACAGGACGGTTGAGGAAAGGGGGCGTCGACTGACCTACGACCCGTAGGTTGGGGTCTCGTAGGTCAGCCTGCAACTTTTTTGTTTTATTTTAATTGGTTTATTTAATTAAGTTAGTTAGTTAGGTTAACTAGTGATTAGGGGGTGGTTAATTAGGTTAGTTAATCAACTATATAAACTACCCTAAGCCTAAACTCAACTTAACAGCCCTCATTTCCCAAACCCAAATTGCTCTTCCTTCTCTCTACTTTCTCTCTCCCAAAGAAGAACTCATTGAAGGGTTATATAAAACCTTCAATACTAACTTTGGTGAAACTAGGTCCTAATATGTGTGTCATAGAGTCTTGAAGTCCGGAGATGGTTTAAATTGATGTTTGAGGAAGTGTCTAATGATTTGGGTCAAGTTTGAAGTCAAACGTCAAGGGACGACCAAGACGTTCGATGATTAGTCACCTATGTGACTTATGTGTTTTCATGTGCTTATGTGTGAGCAATGAGTTTATCAAGTCCTTATATGATTGATAATAGTGTTTAGAGTCAGCATGTTCAGTTTGGTAAGGTTTGGATGTAACGGCCTGTATTTTTGTATGTGGTAGTTCTATTCATGTTATACTTGACATAAACTTATAGTGTAGGTGAGGGATCATGTTTCTTATGTGATTAGTGTTGGTTTAAACTAGCTTGGAAGGTGATGTAATGCCTTACACGTTTTAGCATATGTATTGCAAGTTAACTCCGATGGAAAGTATTTAAGTAATTATAGTAAGATGGTAATTGAGCTAGCAGCTGCATCACCTACTTGATCTATATTATAGTTAAAGGGCCCAAGTTTGATTGACCAGATTTAGGCTTATATTTAGGGGCTCATTTGAAGCCCAAACCTATTAAAGAAAATTGTGAATGAAAGAAGGCCCAGCAGCCAAATCTGCCAATTGGCCATTATGGATAAAGCCCAAGTGAAACTAGGTAAGTGCATGACCTCCTAAGATTTGTTTTACCATGTTATTGGGCCAAGTGTGTACCACCTACTTGCATTAATCTGTCCCAAGTGGAATAAAAGAACAAAAGGAAAATGGACAGCCAAGGTCCAATAATATTAAGTCCAAAAAGGCCCAAGTTAAAAGGACAAGCAGGTGGGGCACCTACTTGACATTATATGGCCCAAAATTGGTCAAGAGTGTCGGCCATAACACCTCCTTTTTCAAAGGATAAGGATCAAGTCTTATTCTCCATTTTGAACTTGCAAAAGTTTCAGATTTCCTAAGTTCTTTCTTGGTCTCTCTTGGCTTCAATAAGCAGCCCTAAAACACCTTAGGGATTCTTGAGTGCTATCTCATTTTCAAGTAAGAAGTTTGAAGGAGAGTTTTAATTCTTGAAGTACAAGTTTAGAGGATAAATTTCCAGAATTAAGGTAAGACTTCAACCCATTTGTTTTCCTCTCTTTGATAATGTTTGGAGTGGAGAATTTTGTATATGATTATCAAGAATTCATGGATTGTGATAAATCTTTGAGTCAATATTCTCCTATTATGCTGAAAGATTTGAGATTGTTAGTGGCTGCCTTATGAATATTGTTGTTGAGGGCTGTTTGGGTATCTCTGGAAATGATGTTTGAAGTTGTATTAATGTGTAGAGGAAGGGTGTGGTGGTTCACCATTTATGTAAGGGTTGTATGGGCCTGATTTCCATCAAATATTTTTAGCTACTGTTTTGGAGAACCTTATTGTGATTAACTGCTGATGTTAGCTTAATCATGACTTATGTTGTAGATTAGCACCCAATAAGGAAGGCTGAATCGTGATAGTGGTATTGGTCATAAATATAAGGTATGTAAGGCTATTCGATTCTATATCTTTTTGGCATGAAATCTGCCACCTGCAATTAATATCAATAAAGTGATTCTCATAAGTTCTATTTCTAGAAAAGGAAGCATGGTGGCAGCGTACTATCTCCAAATAGCTAACAATATTTCTTTCCCCATTCTAAGTGCATAGAACTACTTCATTATATGTTCACTACTCTATACTTGTGTAATTATTCCCCTTGTGCTGTTATAGAAATGGTATTTGCAAAACAAAGTTTGATGAATCCCTCTCCTAAGCAAATTGAAGTCAATTGTGCCATTAAGGTCTTAAAGTAAGGTGTTGATGTTTCATAGCTCCTTATGTCATTGTTACTGCCTCAAAGTATTATTTTCATGTATTCCACTACTGTTCCGTATTTCCATATCTCCAAGATGATTATGACCACCAAATCAACATCTCAAAAGTGTTAAGATTATCCAAAATAACATCTCAAAAGAGTTATGAACTGATTAACAATAATCTCAAAGATTAAAGAATCTAAGTGAAGAAATCTATTTAATTAAGGGTGGCAGCTCAGGGGCGAAAGCCTAGCATGGGCCAATCCCTATTGGTACAGAAGGGTGGCAGCTCAGGGGCAAAAGCCTAGCATGGGCCGATCCCAAGTTGTGTAATTATGAGGACCGCATCCCAGGGGTTAATACGCCTAGCATGGGTCATCCTCTTCTACCACTGATCAGCTGTTCACTTTTATCACATGCCCAACAAAGATTATAGCATACAACAAGGTAAAGAAAAGAATGTAGCTTACTTGATCCCATAAGAGTAAGCAAAGGTGGTCTTCTCTCCTAATCTATGCACCCTTATGTTGCTACTTGATTTCATTTGAGCTTTGTATTACATATACTATTTGTCTTACATATTCAGTACATTTTTCGTACTGACGTCCTGTATTGGGGACGCTGCAGGCTCAGGTACTCCAGCTAGTAGACCTTCTCAGTAGGAGCACTCAAAATTCTGCTACTTTTGGTGAGCTCAAAGTTGACTCGGAGCTTTATTAAGTCCTTGTTAAATTCGTTTTGTATTTTATCGTAGTTAAGGGTAAGGCGGGGTCTGTCCCGACCTACTCTAGTCTTCTATCTTTTAGAGGCTTTGTAGACGTATGTACATGGTTCAGTTGTGTCTTAAGGAGTTGTGGCCTCAACGGCCAAGTCTTGTATATAACTTTTGGACCTACTTACGTTGTTTTGTATCGCTGCATCCTAGGTTAACTTCTCACAATTGTTATAGTATATGCACAGTAAGAACAGGTTGCAGCTTGGTTCTCTCGGGCCTTTAGGGCATCGGGTTCCTGTCCGTCTTAATAGGTTTTGAGGCGTGACAAAAGTGGTATCAGAGCAGGTCATCCTAGGGAGTCTACAAAGCCGTGTCTGTGTAGAGTCTTGCTTATGGATGTGTTGTGCACCACATCTATAAACAGGAGGCTACGGGACATATAGGAGTTGTCTCATTTCTTTCATTTCTTAGATCGTGCGATAGAACCAGTGTTGTAGGTGAATCATATCTAATTTCTCAATTGTTTTATTATAGCATAGATGCCGATTACGAGAAGGAGTAAAAGTACTGGTAAACGAGTAGATGTGGCTATCCAAGAAGGGACCAGCCAACCACCACCAAGTCAAGCTGTTCAAAGTGGGGCTCAAGATGAGTCTCTATCGCAGACTTCTTCGACGCCTCCATCTCCTGAAGAACTAAGGAGGGAAGATGAACCTCAGGAACCCCCTATTAATGCTACCGAGCAAGATTTGAGGAATACAGTCCAATTATTGACTCGTATAGTTGCTGGTCATGGCCAAAGGCAAGAAGGTCCAGTTGCAGGTACTAGTGGCGTAGATAGATCAGCTGGAACACGAATACGTGATTTTCTTAACTTGGACCCTCCATCATTTACCGGGTCAGATCCTAATGAAGATCCCCAAGACTTTATAGATCAAATCCAACGCACTTTGGATATTATGCATGTAAGTGGTAAAGAAGCACTTGAGCTAGCTGCATACAGATTAAAGGGTGTGGCTATATTGTGGTACGAAGCTTGGAAGCAATCTAGGGGAACAAATGCACCTTCAGCTATGTGGAAAGAGTTCAAAAAGGCATTCCTTGATCATTATCTGCCATTGGAGATCCGAGAGGCCCGTGCGGATCAGTTCTTAAATCTCCACCAAGGAAATATGAGTGTGAGGGAGTATAGTCTCAAATTTAATTCCTTGGCCAGGTATGCCCCTAATGTAGTAGCTACTATGGAGGATAGAGTTCATCGTTTTGTGGACAGGTTAGATTTATATCTGGTTAGAGACTGTACAATTGCTTCATTAAATAAAGATATGGATATAGCAAGGATGCAGGCTTTTGCACAAAAATTGGAGGATCAAAGGCAAAGAAGAAGAACACAAGAGTTGGAAACAGGGTATTCTAAGAGGGCCAGATCAATGGGGCAGTTTACACCATCCCAAGGTGAGTTTAGGCCTCGGTTCTCTAACAGACCACCTAGGCCATCATCTTTCTACTCTACAGCTAGTGCTCCACCACGGTTCTAAGGGTTTAGAGGCAATCAGTTTGGGCAAAGAAGTGAAAGCCAAGGCAGTCATCAAGAGCAAGGAAGTACGAGCCAATCAAGGCCTCCACGACAGCCTTGTAAACAGTGTGGGAGGAATCATTTAGGTGCATGCAGGTTTGGGACGGATGTTTGTTTTTGGTGTGGCACACCAGGGCATATGATGAGAAACTGCCCTCATAGGGGAGTGGGTAGCGTTGTTCAACCAACTAGATCAGTTGTTGCGTCGACCTCATCAACCCCTTCTTTAGGAAGGGGACTACATATGCCTACAGGTCGTGGTAGAGGAGCTAGGGGAGCAACTAGTTCTAGTGGAGGTCAGAATCGCACATATGCACTAGGGGATCGACAAAATTTAAAAGCCTCGCCGGATGTGGTTACAGGTACATTGTCCATCTTTTCACATATTGTATATGCATTAATCGATCCGGGGTCTACACTATCATATGTTACACCATTGATTGCTGGAAAGTTCAAAAGAACACCAGAATTATTAGCAAAGCCATTTGAAGTGTCTACACCGATTGGTGAATCTATTATAGCTAGGAGAGTTTATCGTAATTGCATTGTAACTGTTTGTGATCGCGATACATTGGCTGACCTTGTTGAGCTAGACATGGTAGATTTTGATGTTATAATGGGTATGGATTGGTTAGCTTCTTGTTATGCCACGATAGATTGCCGAACTAAGATAGTGCATTTCCAGTTTCCAAAAGAGGTAGTCCTCGAATGGAAGGGTAATATTGGGATGCCAAGAGGTAAATTTATTTCTTATCTTAAGGCAAAGAAGATGATTTCCAAAGGATACATATGCCATCTGGTTAGAGTGGAAAATATAGATGCAGAGCCACCAACCCTTCAATCCATTCCGGTGGTAAATGAATTTCCAGATGTGTTTCCTGAAGATCTTCCAGGTTTGCCTCCAGAATGAGAAGTAGAGTTCGATATTGATGTGCTTTCAGATACTCAACCTATCTCAATTCCTCCATATAGAATGGCTCCGGCAGAATTACGAGAGTTGAAGGAGCAGTTAAAAGACTTATTACAAAAAGGATTCATAAGGCCTAGTGTGTCTCCATGGGGAGCACCAGTTTTATTTGTGCGCAAAAAAGATGGCTCATTAAGAATGTGTATCGACTACCAGCAGTTGAATAAGGTAACAATTAAGAACAAATATCCCCTCCCTAGAATTGATGATCTGTTTGATCAATTACAAGGTGCTAGGTGTTTTTCAAAGATCGACCTGAGGTCAGGTTATCACCAAGTGAGGGTCAAGGACAAAGATATACCCAAGACAGCTTTCCGAACACGGTATGGTCATTTTGAGTTCTTAGTCATGTCATTCGGGCTAACAAATGCACCAGCAGCTTTTATGGATTTGATGAATAGGGTGTTCAAGCCATTCTTAGATGTGTTTGTGATAGTGTTCATAGATGACATTTTGGTGTATTCAAGATCGGAAGAGGATCATGCTAATCACTTGCGGCAGGTTTTACAAATTCTCCGTGATCGTAAATTGTATGCAAAGTTCTCTAAATGTGAGTTCTGGTTGAAATCTGTGGCATTCCTAGGTCATATCGTATCCGAAGAAGGAATAAGGGTTGATAACCAGAAAATAGAAGCCGTGAAAAGATGGCCAAGACCTACAACGCCTACGGAGATCCGTAGTTTTCTTGGATTGGCAGGTTATTACAGAAGGTTTGTTGAAGGATTCTCTTCCATGGCTGCACCCTTAACAAAGCTAACACATAAAGGAACCAAGTTTCAGTGGAGCGATGAGTGTGAAAGAAGCTTCCAAGAGTTGAAGAGTAAATTAACTTCTACACCTGTGTTGGTACTTCCAGAAGGTACAGAAGGCTATGTAGTGTACTGTGATGCTTCGGGAGTGGGCTTAGGTTGTGTATTGATGCAGTGTGGTAAAGTTATAGCTTATGGATCGAGGCAGCTGCGGCCACATGAGAAAAATTATCTAACCCATGATCTAGAGCTAGCAGCAGTTGTGTTTGCTTTGAAGATATGGCGCCACTACTTGTATGGAGTTCATGTTGACATATACACTGATCACAAAAGCTTGCAATATATTTTTAAGCAAAAAGACTTAAATCTGAGGCAACGAAGGTGGCTGGAGCTATTAAAAGATTATGACATTGACATCTTATATCACCCCGGTAAAGCTAATGTAGTAGCTGATGCTTTAAGCCGTAAAATAATGGCAAGCACTTATGGGAAGTCTGTGGAAAGACAAGGAATGACTAAGGATCTGTCCCAACTAGCGAACTTGGGTGTTCGCCTTCTTGAATCTCAAGGCGAAGGGGTTATTGTGCAAAATGCGGCAGAATCCTCATTAATAGTGGAAGTGAAAGAGAAGCAGTACACTGATCCAATTCTTTTACAACTTAAAGAGAATGTACTACATGGTATGACAAAGGCATTTGAGCTTAAGCAAGACGGAGAACTTCGATGTCAAAACAGATTGTGTGTACCTAATGTAGATGAACTAAGAAAGAGGATCATGATGGAAGCACATAATTCAAGATACTCTGTTCATCCGGGGTCAACTAAAATGTATCATGACTTGAAAGAAATGTATTGGTGGGGGGACATGAAGAAGAACATTGCAGAATTCGTGGCTCAGTGTCCAAATTGTCAACAGGTAAAAGTAGAACACCAAAAGCCCGGAGGTTACATGCAGCGTATAGAACTTCCAATTTGGAAATGGGACATGATTAACATGGATTTTATTACTGGTTTGCCTCGCTCATTCCGGAAGTTTGACTCCATATGGGTAATAGTTGATAGACTTACCAAAGCAGCACACTTCTTGCCGGTGAAGACTACCTATACAGCTGAAGAGTATGCGAGGTTGTACATTAAAGAGATAGTTCGACTACATGGAGTGCCAATCTCTATAATATCTGATAGAGGAGCTCAATTCACAGCAAATTTTTGGAAGTCATTTCAAAAGAGTTTGGGAACACAAGTGAATTTAAGTACAGCCTTTCATCCTCAAATGGATGGTCAGGCAGAACGTACAATTCAGACACTTGAGGATATGCTGCGAGCTTGTATATTAGATTTCAAGGGTAGCTGGGATGATCACCTACCACTTATTGAATTTGCTTATAACAATAGCTATCATTCGATCATTAAAATGGCACCTTATGAAGCTTTATATGGTCGAAAGTGTAGATCACCAATTGGCTGGTTCGAAACGGGTGAAACTGCCTTATTTGGGCCAGATCTTGTTCATCAAGCTATGGAAAAAGTCAAAGTGATACAGCAGAGGCTAGAAACAGCTCAAAGTCGATATAAATCATATGCAGATATTAGAAGGAGAGGACTAGAATTTTCTATAGGGGATTGGGTGTTCTTGAAGGTGTCTCCGATGAAAGGGGTAATGAGGTTTGGTAAAAAGGGAAAGCTGAGTCCACGCTATATAGG
This sequence comes from Solanum sitiens, assembly GCA_016801875.1. Classification (NCBI taxonomy): domain Eukaryota; kingdom Viridiplantae; phylum Streptophyta; class Magnoliopsida; order Solanales; family Solanaceae; genus Solanum; species Solanum sitiens. The sequence goes on from JABWTJ010000199.1 coordinate 1,681,547, forward strand.
GCCATATAAGATTATCCAAAAATTTGGCCAAGTAGCCTATGAGTTAGAGCTACCACAAGAGCTTTCATCAGTTCATCCGGTGTTCCATGTCTCAATGCTACGGAAATGCGTAGGTGACCCATTTCGTATTACTCCTACTGAGGACGTACAGGTTACGGGAGATCTCACTTATGAAGAAGTACCCATTGCTATTCTGGATCGACAAGTTAGGAAGTTAAGAAATAAAGAAGTAGCTTCTGTAAAAGTACTATGGAGAAACCAACAAGTAGAAGAAGTTACATGGGAAGCAGAAGAAGCAATGAAATTGAAGTATCCTCACCTTTTTCACACTAGTGGAATGATCAAAATGTTAGTGGAGGCATTGACAAGTAAGTATAAGTCTATATGTTCAATGTGATTAATAGTAGTACTAACTTAGGCTTGAACTTGTTTAGGCTGGGCAACCATGCTAACATTCGAGGACGAATGTTCCAAGGGGGGAAGGATGTAACGGCCTGTATTTTTGTATGTGGTAGTTCTATTCATGTTATACTTGACATAGACTTATAGTGTAGGTGAGGGATCATGTTTCTTATGTGATTAGTGTTGGTTTAAACTAGCTTGGAAGGTGATGTAATGCCTTGCACGTTTTAGCATATGTATTGCAAGTTAACTCCGATGGAAAGTATTTAAGTAATTATAGTAAGATGGTAATTGAGCTAGCAGCTGCATCACCTACTTGATCTATATTATAGTTAAAGGTCCCAAGTTTGATTGACCAGATTTAGGCTTATATTTAGGGGCTCATTTGAAGCCCAAACCTATTAAAGAAAATTGTGAATGAAAGAAGGCCCAGCAGCCACATCTGCCAATTGGCCCATTATGGATAAAGCCCAAGTGAAACTAGGTAAGTGCATGACCTCCTAAGATTTGTTTTACCATGTTATTGGGCCAAGTGTGTACCACCTACTTGCATTAATCTGTCCCAAGTGGAATAAAAGAACAAAAGGAAAATGGACAGCCAAGGTCCAATAATATTAAGTCCAAAAAGGCCCAGGTTAAAAGGACAAGCAGGTGGGGAACCTACTTGACATTATATGGCCCAAAATTGGTCAAGAGTGTCGGCCATAACACCTCCTTTTTCAAAGGATAAGGATCAAGTCTTATTCTCCATTTTGAACTTGCAAAAGTTTCAGATTTCCTAAGTTCTTTCTTGGTCTCTCTTGGCTTCAATTAGCAGCCCTAAGACACCTTAGAGTTCTTGAGTGCTGTCTAATTTTTCAAGTAAGAGTTTGAAGGAGAGTTTGAATTCTTGAAGTACAAGTTTAGAGGATGAATTTCCAGAATTAAGGTAAGACTTCAACCCATTTGTTTTCTTGTCTTTGATAATGTTTGGAGTGGAGAATTTTGTATATGTTTATCAAGAATTCATGGATTGTGATAAATCTTTGAGTCAATATTCTCCTATTATGCTGAAAGATTTGAGATTGATAGTGGCTGCCTTATGAATATTGTTGTTGAGGGCTGTTTGGGTAGCTTGGGAGATGATGTATGAAGTTGTATTAATGTGTAGAGGAAGGGTGTGGTGGTTCACCATTTATGTAAGGGTTGTTTGGGCCTGATTTCCATCAAATATTTTAGCTACTGTTTTGGAGGACCTTATTGTGATTAGCTGCTGATGTTAGCTTAATCATGACTTATGTTGTAGATTAGCACCCAATAAGGAAGGCTGAATCGTGATAGTGGTATTGGTCAGAAAAATAAGGTATGTAAGGCTATTCGATTCTATATCCTTTTGGCATGAAATCTGGCACCTGCAATTAATATCAATGAAGTGTTTTACATAAGTTCTATTTCTAGAAAAGGAAGCATAGTGGCAGCGTACTATCTCCAAATAGCTAACAATATTTCTTTCCCCATTCTAAGTGCATAGAACTACTTCATTATATGTTCACTACTCTATACTTGTGTAATTATTCCCCTTGTGCTGTTATAGAAATGGTATTTGCAAAACAAAGTTTGATGAATCCCTCTCCTAAGCCAATTGAAGTCAATTGTGCCATTAAGGTCTTAAAGTAAGGTGTTGATGTTTCATAGCTCCTTATGTCATTGTTACTGCCTCAAAGTATTATTTTCATGTATTCCACTACTGTTCCGTATTTCCATATCTCCAAGATGATTATGACCACTAAATCAACATCTCAAAAGTGTTAAGATTATCCAAAATAACATCTCAAAAGAGTTATGAACTGATTAACAATAATCTCAAAGATTAAAGAATCTAAGTGAAGAAATCTATTTAATTAAGGGTGGCAGCTCAGGGGCAAAAGCCTAGCATGGGCCGATCCCTATTGGTACAGAAGGGTGGCAGCTCAGGGGCAAAAGCCTAGCATGGGCCGATCCCAAGTTGTGTAATTATGAGAACCGCATCCCAGGGGTTAATACGCCTAGCATGGGTCATCCTCTTCTACCACTGATCAGCTGGTCACTTGTATCACATGCCCAACAAAGATTATAGCATACAACAAGGTAAAGAAAAGAATGTAGCTTACTTGATCCCATAAGAGTAAGCAAAGGTGGTCTTCTCTCCTAATCTATGCACCCTTATGTTGCTACTTAATTTCATTTGAGCTTTGTATTACATATACTATTTGTCTTACATATTCAGTACATTTTTCATACTGACGTCCTGTATTGGGGACGCTGCATTTCATGCTGCAGGCTCAGGTACTCCAGCTAGTAGACCTCCTCAGTAGGAGCACTCAAAATTCTGCTACTTTTGGTGAGCTCAAAGTTGACTCGGAGCTTTATTAATTCCTTGTTAAATTCGTTTGGTATTGTATCGTAGTTAAGGGTAAGGCGGGGTCTGTCCCGACCTACTCTAGTCTTCTATCTTTTAGAGGCTTTGTAGACGTATGTACATGGTTCAGTTGTGTCTTAAGGAGTTGTGGCCTCAACGGCCAAGTCTTGTATATAACTTTTGGACCTACTTACGTTGTTTTGTATCGCTGCATCCTAGGTTAACTTGTCACAATTGTTATAGTATATGCACAGTAAGAACAGGTTGCAGCTTGGTTCTCTCAGGCCTTTAGGGCATCGGGTGCCTGTCCGTCTTAATAGGTTTTGAGGCGTGACATTGGAAGTCAAACGTCCAAGAACATCCGTTTACATTCGAAAGATAGTCTTTAGACGTCCTTGTGATTTTTTATGTGTTTTAGCATGTTGAGTGGCTTATTTAATGTTGTACTTGTTTGGAGATGTTCCTAATACCTAGACGTGCATGTTTAGAGGTTTACGTCCAGGTAAGACTTCATCTAGGACCAAAAAGGGGCCCTAGAGGAGGACCCCTACTCAAGACTTGAAGCTGCATGTCAGCTTGAATGTAGTGCCAAACGACGGCTAGTCGATGGAACGACGGCTAGTCGATGGAACGACGGCTCGTCAACTTGGGACGTCGATGGAGCCTTTCAGTCTGCAGGTTTTGGACCTCTTAACCGAACCACGAGACCCCCATCGAGGGGGCGTTGTCCTACCAATGGACCGTCGTTGGCAGGGCGTGGTTTGGACCTGCGCTGCCTGCAATTTTTCTATTAAGGCTTGGGGTTTTTGGGAAATTCACCCCAAGTCTTATAAAATAGGAGGACGGTTATTTTGGGTGTTTATGGGTGTATAAAGAGTATATAAGTCATGAACTCTCATTTAAACCTTAGCACCTAGATCAAAATCCATTCTCTCCCAAAGTTTCTCCAAAGACCTCCATAAGAGCTCAACATGAAGATGGAGTTTGAAGATTTATCTTCAATGGAGTTTCCTCTTCAATTATCATTGGGTTCTTCTAATAAGGTATGGGACTTCTTCATATAAGGCTTGGTATCTCTTTAGAGTCAATTTCAAAGATGATTTTCGAAAATTTCAAAAACATGAAAAAGTCCAATTTCTACTCTATGTCTTGGGTTCTATCATGAAACGATTTCAAACGTTAAGATATGATAATTTTGATGTATGATTGATGTTATCCAATGAAATTCTGCATGAACCCTTGACCTTCTTAAATCTCAAAATTTGACTAAACTATGGGTGAATTGATCATGCTTTGATATTAATGAATTCATGTGTAGATTGTTATGGGATCTCGTTTTGTGTATAGATTATGATTGTATGGTTTATAGGTTGTATAAATTGATCACATGAGTATTGTATATTCTTAGACCCATTGTATATTAACTTTATTTGATTGATATTGACTTAATGCTTATAAATTCTATTGTAGTTTTTTATAGGCTATTGAATGATATAAGAATTGTATTCAATTGATGTCTAATTGGTCTTGGATTGATAAATCTATATTGAATTGACCAAGATCCATTGAGAATTATAGTTTATGTATTGAATTGATGTTCATGTCCATGGGTAAGGGCCTTATGGTATTGAATTGGATTTTTTTGGTTTTGATTGAGGTGGTGAGATAGAATGGGTGTATTCTGCCCTAACTCTCTTAATATTATGTATAGATTTTGCATTACAATGGTGATTGTTATGGTCCACTTATGGTAGCGGTGATATGTGAATGATATGGCCTTGTCGGAGTTACTTTATGTATTATGACGAACATGACCTTGTCGGCATTACTTGAAGTATTATGATGATTTGTGTAGTGATTATGTGAAGTATGATCATAGCCACGTACATGTTAGTAATGTGAAAGTATGTGTTTCTTCTATTGATATTAGGTGATCATGTTAGACTGTGACTATGTCCTTATGTGTGTAGTCTTAGAGTTGATGCATGGTTATTCTTACTTGACTATATGAGTTTATGATGGTTATATTGATGATGTTATTGTAATTTATAGGATCACATAAAGATGATAAGTGTCATTCCTAACTGCTTCGAAGAATGATATGTTATAACAAAGTAAAGTATGTTGTGTCTTGTTTTGGTAGACTTGTCTCCCTTACTTGATACATGTATGAATGATATATGAATATGAGATGTCTTTACTAGGTAATATTAGTGCACCCTCGTCGTGTATGAATGAATGATATCTGAGACCTTAAATGATGTTAAGAAGGTCATGTACGTGGAACCTTAAACCTAGTGGTAAGGTTATGAACATTGAAGTCAAAAGCCGTAATGGTATCCTTCATGTAATGAATGATGGACTTAGGGTTGATTGGCTGTAACAGAATCATATCTTCCTTAGGAAAGTCATGATGAGCTATCTTTGTCGCCATTGTAAGGTAGCCCTAGAGGACCTCTTTGGTAGGGTGAATGTGATTGAGTTATGAACTAGATATGGAACCTCTTCATGTGATCCTTTAATGTCAATTACTCTATGAGACAAAATGCTAGCACCGAGTTATTATGTTATGGGAAGTAGCTCTACTTGTTAAAGAGACTAGTGTACAATGTAGCTCTACTTGAGAATGAGAGTAGTGTACATAAAAGCCCTTCATATTCCTTAACCATGTGCCTACATGGGATGTGTCCTAGTTTTACCCTTGGCAAGTCGAACACGCTCATCGGAGTAAGTTAGAACGCTGTATTCCATGTTTAGGTATCATGTTTTATGTCGGTTATTGCCTATTCTCATAAGATGGGATACCTACTAGCATTAGAAAAGTTCTATGAAGTTTAGGTGGTGGAATGGGACGCTATCTAGACATTGCAGAATAGGCATTGAAGGTATTAGTTAGAGTTCCTAGATCTTGTCCAAGACCATTACTAGAATGTCCTTTATGTCATGAATGAGTCTTAGATGAACTAATAAATGTAATGACTTGTTAAGAATGAATGTTAACTGAAGAAGTACTTATCTAGAGTAGTTAAGGGTTGTCTAGTTAAGGTGTGAAGGGGGCATAGGAATGGTCACTTCATATCTTACCTAGATAAGTCTTAATAATGACTCTAGTAGGGAAGTTGGTTGATTATTTAGACATGATATAAGCCTTACGTAGTCTTAAGGATTATTTAGGTAATCTTGGAGAGGTCAATCATGGACGTTATCATCTTTATTTACTTGAGTAAGTCTTTTGATAACCTTGGGAAGGGAGAATGTCATGTTATATGCATGTTGTTGTATTAAGCGAGAATGATTGTAACTTAAGTAGTCTGTAGGATCTCTTAAGTGTGTGTGTAAGGGATTGTATGGGCGGTCGCTTCACAACTCACTTAATTGAGACTTAGAATCACCTTTGTTAGGAGAATCTCATGTTCATATGTTTGGTGCATTGTAAGTGTGTATATTTCATTATAAGTGGTCTTAAGGATCATTTAAATGTGCCTAGAGAAGGTGTATGGGCGGTGTCTCTTTGTCTTACTTAAGTGAGTCTTAGGATAGCTTTTAGTGAGAGGATTGTATGCCAGGAAGTGATCTATGAGCAGTTGATAGGCTTCACTGTAACAGTGAAGGAGTTCACTGTAACAATGAAATTGCTTACTGTGAAGTTGTTCTAAAAATGTGATAAATTGTTTAAGTAACTTCTTATTGTTTTCTAAGGTGTTAATTGTTGTTCTTATGCTTATAGTATGATGGTTTAATCATAATTCATTTGAAGCATTTTATTTACTAAATGTCCCTTTTTCATGGTTTTTGCATGGCTTCCACACTTAGTTCATCTAATGTGCTAACCCCTTCTTTTTCCTTTTTGACTAAAGCTTAGGGAATTGGAAGTATTTATATGCCATGGAGGATGGATAGGTTTCTAAGAGTTGAAGATGAAGTGTTGGTGAGTCCTCATCGATTCAAGGATAATATCCACATGTTCCTTATGTCTTAGTCTTTATTTATGTCTTGTATGGACTTAGTCCCGAGTGTTGTATACTCCAAAGTTTAGATTGTTCAATGAGATGTTGTAAAGGTTTAATGTTTTAATGAAATATTTCCGTTTGCGTATTGATCCTTTGAGTGTTACTTTGTGAAGATTTGGTTTAGGGAGAAAAAAGATGAGATGTGACATGTTAGATGAGGTGTGAAAGATGGTGTTGAGGACCTTAGGTTGGTTTAGTTACCTTTTGAAGGGTAGTGTAGTTGGAAATAATGGTAAGTATAGTGTGAGAAATGTGAAGGAGTGGTTGTTGAGATGGTTCGAATTCGTTTAAAACCCAACTATAGAAAGGAAGGTGATGAGATTTGAAAGAGTAAAGGTGAGTTTCTCCTAGTAACGGGGATGTAGTGGTTAGATAGTTAGACCTTTGAGAGTCTTTAGTTTTCATGATATAGACTTTGTTAGATAAGTATTAGTAAGGTTTAAGGTACCTTGAGGGAGTTCCTTGTAGTAGATATTATGTTGACCTTAGAATGGGTTTATCCTAAGTGGGGGAGTATGGTGAAGTGTATGGTTGTTGGGAGTATGGTACCCTTAACCCTCCTTTATGTGTTTATTCAAACCTAAAACAAAGAGTTCTTAGTAACTTGATTTTTGTAGGAGTCCTTTGTGAAAAATGAGTTCAAACATTCTTCTTATGATATGCATGTTTTGGTTGAAGTTTTGTTGAATGAGAAAATGAGTTTTCATGCATGGTATCTTCCTCATGGTTCATGTGCATCTAGTGTTGGTTGCTAATTATTTCATGAAGATGAAGTGAGAATGTCTAAATTGTTATATGAAATTTGTTTGTTGAGCAATTATAAGGAATTTCTCAAGTGTTGCATTGTTAGATTGTGAAGCATGTTCACTTCAAAGCTGCCAGGGATTTCTGCTCACCATATGGTTTTGCAAAAAAAATTGACTAATTCATTCTTTGATTGAAATTTTTTATAATGTGATTAGAACTTATGTATATAAGCATGATAATGAATATAAAATGATTTTTTGCTATTTGGAATGAAGGACGTGAGTCTTATGGCATAATGAGTTGTAGAATTTATTCTAGTTTCTTGTTGTGTTGTAATTCTCTTAATTATGGGAAATTTATGTTTCCCCTTGATTGTGTGTTGTATAATGTGGTGTATGGTGTTGTCATGAGCTGTTAGGTTGAGTCTCTACTCTTTGATGTGTTCGGAGAGTGGCAAGTGTCATTCGAGGACGAATGTTGTCCAAGTGGGGGAGAATATAACACCTCCAAAAATGACATAGGTGAATCTAGCTCCTAATGTGTGTGTCATGTAGTCTTGAAGTCCTGAGATTGTTTAAATTGATGTTTTAGGCAGTCTCTAAAGATTTGGGTCAAGTTTGAAGTCAAATGTCAAGAGACGACCAAGACGTTTGACGACAAGTCACCTCTGTGCCGTATGTGCTTTCATGTGCTTATCTGTGAGTAATGACTTTATGAGGTCCTTATCGATTTATAATAGTGTTTAGAGTTAGCATGTTGATTTTGGTAAGGTTTGGAGGTCATACGTCCAAGAACGTCCGTTTACTTTTGAAAGATAGCCTTTAGACGTCCTTGTGATTTTCAATGTGTTTTAGCATGTTGCGTGGCTTGTTTGATGTTGTACTTGTTTGGAGGTGTTCCTAATACCTAGACGTGTGTGTTTATAGGTTTAACGTCCATGTACGACTCTACCTAAGATCCACAAGGGTCCCTAGAGGAGGACCCCAACTCAAGACTTGTAGTTGCATGGCAGCTTGCATGCAGTGCCAAACGACGACCCAAACGATGTCCAATCGATGGAACGCCGGCTATTCGACTTGGGGCGTCGATGGATCCTGCAAGTCTTCAGGTTTTGTACCTCTAAACCAAACCACAAGACCCCCATCGACGGGGCATTGTCCTACCAATGGACCGTCGTTGGCAGGGCGTGGTTTGGACTTGCACTGCCTACAATTTTTCTGTTAAGGCTTGGGGTTTTTGGAAAATTCACCTCAAGTCTTATAAAATAGGGGGATGGTTATTTTGGGTTCTTATGGGTATTTAAAGAGTATATAAGTCATGAAACTCCCATTTAAATTCAGTACTTAGATCAAAACACATTCCCTCCCAAAGTTTCTCAAAAAACCTTCATGAGAGCTCAAGGCGAAGATAGAGCTTGAAGATGGATCTTCAATGGAGTTTCTTCTTCAATTATCATTGGGTTATTATAATAAGGTATGTGAGTTCTTCATATAAGGCTTGCTATCACCTTAGAGTCATTTTCAAATATGATTTTCAAAGATTTCAAAATGATGAAAAAGTCCAATTTCTACTCTAAGTCTTGGGTTCTTTCATGAAATGTTTTCAAACATTAAGATATTATATTATTGATGTATGTTTGATGTTTTCCAATGAAATTCTTTATGAACCCTTGACCTTCTCAAATCTCTAAATTTGACTAAACTAGGGGTGAATTGATCATGCTTTGATATTAATGAATTCATGTGTAGATTGTTATGGGCTCTTGATTTATGTATAGATAATGATTATATGGTTTATAGGCTAAATTTGATCACATGAGTATTTTATATTCTTAAATCCATTGTATATTAAGCTTATTAAATTGATATTGACTTAATGCTTATGAATTGTAGTGTAGTTTTCTATGGGCTATTGAATGATGTAAGAATTCTATTCAATTGACGTCTAATTGTTCTTAGATTGAAAAATCTATTTGAATTGACCTAGATTCTGTTACACCTCGTATTTTTATACGTAGTGCGCGTCATGAGCTAGTCGATGTAAGTCCGGGGAATGAGATTTTATTTTAAGTTCCAAGTGATTAAAGGAAATCAGATTGTCATTAACTTTAAGTGGGGGATTAATTAGTGGCTGTTTGGGATTAAATTAATTAAGTGAGGGCCCCACCACTCAAGGCATTAAAGGAAATCAGATGGGAGCTAGGCTTAGTGGGATGTGTAGTGGGGTGCTGTCTCCACTTCATATAATGAATGAAGTGGTGAAATGACAGCAAATATATCATCTTCTTCAACTTAGCTTAGGCAGCCATGGAAAAGGAGAAAACCATCCATGAAACTCTCGGCCAGCAGCTTCAAGGAATTTGGTTAGTAATCTCTTTGCTTGGTGTGTTAATTCTTTAGAATGCCTTTGTTAATTAGCCATTAATGTTAAGAAGGGGGTGTGACCAGTAGCTTAGAAAATTCGTTTTAGTTATTGATTGTGCTAAGTATGATCGGAAACCATAATCGGATTAGTGGTGTTGTGTTAGTGTTTGGGCTGTTTTGATTAAAGCAAAATGTGGGAAATTCTGTTTTGGAGTTATGTATATGTTAATGTGATTATGGGTATATACTCCAAGGGATGAATACGATAAGGTAGATGTGTTGCGATTTATAAAACGAGTTATCGCTCGGTGTGTCGTTGTTTCGTTACTATGGTTGCCGAGACGGAGCTGTTTTGGGGGGGACTGTTTAATATGATTCGTTGGGTTATATGTGTTATTGGTATTGTTGTGGATAATTTGGGTTGTTGTCGGATTGGGACGAAGTAAGGAAAATAGGGGAAGTGCTGCCGGATTTTCATTAGATTATTAGCTAGCTTACAATAAGTGGTAAAACGCGACGTCTATCTAATTGCGGCACGATTGTTGCTTGTTATAGATTAATAGCTTGGGCAGTAAATATTGGTCATGCGGCTCGACTATATGGTATGTAATGCTATCCTTTCTTTCTTTGTTTGGCATGACTTTTAAAAATGAGCGAATGACGGACAGGTTTGACACTTACTTCTAGAGTGTCTAGGTGACATATTTTCTTGCTTTCACAAACTATTCTCCTATATATCGGCTATGTCTAAGGCTATGGTGATTTCTCATATCTATGGTAGAGCTACTTAGAGTCATTGAGATCTTACGTTTTTATATCGTGTTAAAGGTTTATAATCTTGATAAAACGTTAATCTTTGGTAATACTCCTTGCTGGTTCACGTTGATTGTTCTTTGAGTTATAAGAAATGATTTTAATTGCATATGGTTGCTCATAATGTTCTGCTCGTGCATAGAGTCATTTATCATTTCACCGAGTCCCGGGCCGGGTAATGTTCGTGCATAGTTTCATGCATATGTCACCGAGTCCCTCACCAGAGGGCCGGGTATGTATATTATATATATGATTGGTGATGAGGATTGTTATGATGATGATGATGACGGAGATGATGTGATGACTATTTCACCGAGTCCCTCACTAGAGGGCCGGGTACGTATGATGTATATATATGATGATTATTTTGCTGAGTCCCTTACTAGGGAAGCTGGGCACCTTATATGTTAAAGATATGCATGATTTTCACTTATAAGGTACATGTGTAGCGATATCATGTTTCGACTTATCATGTTGGTATCCTGTCATCTTTACCTTATGCTTTACATACTCAGTACATTGTCCGTACTGACCCCCTTTCCTCGGGGGGCTGCGTTTCATGCCCGCAGGTGTAGACGCACAGTTCGGTGATCCTTCCGCCTAGGATATCTACTCAGCTGATTGGGAGAGCTCCACTGTTCCGGAGCCCAGTCGTTTTGGTACATAACTTCCTATGTAGTCTTTTGCTTATCTATGGGTACGGCGGGGCCCTGTCCCGTCGAGTTTCACTACTATACTCTTAGAGGTCTGTAAACATTATGTGGGTTGTATATATATGTTTTGGATGATGGTCTGGACATGGTTTGTTTGGGATGTCCGCTTGTTCAGGGGCAGCCTTGTCGGCTGCGTACATCATTGTGTATTGTGTAGTGGCAGCCTTGTCAGCTTGCGTATGCTAGTATGCTTTGGATAGTGGCGGCCTTGTCGGCTCGCGTATGTTGTTACGGTTAAATGGTTATAACTCCTTATGAGACAGATCCACTTTATATATATATGCGTTGGGGTAGGTTTGATTTGATTAAATTCCATATTGTCTTAGTTTCAGTTGGTTATACTTAGCAGGTTTGTTTATGAGTGTCCAAAACGGGCACTAGTCATGGCCCATCGGGTTGGTAGTGCCGGTGGTATGGCACAGCCTACTGGGTCCGTTGCTGGTTCATCTTCTTCTGTGGCTATGCGCCCTACGGGGCAAGGTATTCAGGCGCTAGCAGGCCGAGGTAGACGTCGTGGTGGAGCTCCCAGTTCTAGCAGTCCCTCGAACCGCATATATGCTTTGACTAGTAGGCAGGATCAGGAGGCGTCACCTAATGTGATCACAGGTATATTATCACTATTCTCCCGAAGTGTGTATGCATTGATAGACCCAGGTTCCACCTTATCATTTATATCCCCTTTCGTTGCTAGTAGGATCGGAATAGAGTCTGAGTCGATAGAACCATTTGAGGTAGCTACACCTGTAGGAGATTCTGTCATAGCTACGCGAGTATATAAGAATTGTTCAGTGGTTATATATAGTCGTCGTACCGTAGCAGATCTAATAGAGTTAAATATGATTGAGTTTGATATTATCATGGGCATGGATTGGTTGGCTGCTTGTTATGCTAATGTTGATTGCAGAGGAAAGATAGTTCAATTTCAATTTCCAGGGGAACCGATTATAGAGTGGAAGGGGAGTACAGTATCGCCGAAAGGTAAGATTATTTCATACCTTAAGGCCAGGAAGATGGTTAGAAAAGGCTATATTTATCATCTGGTTCGGGTGCATGACATAAAGCCAGAGGCCCGACTCTTCATCAGTCCCGGTAGTTAATGAATTTCCCGATGTATTCCCAGAGGAGCTTCCAGGCCTTCCTCCAGAACGAGAGATAGAGTTTACTATAGATGTACTGCCAGATACCCAGCCTATATCTATATCTCCTTATAGAATGGCACCTGCTGAGTTGAAAGAGCAATTGAGAGATTTGCTAGAAAAGGGCTTCATCAGGCCTAGTACGTCACCTTGGGGAGCACCGGTACTGTTTGTGAGGAAGAAGGATGGGTTGCTGCGGATGTGTATTGATTATAGGCAGCTGAACAAAGTAACAGTAAAGAACAGGTATCCCCTCCCAAGGATTGACGATCTATTTGACCAGTTGCAGGGTGCTAAGTGTTTTTCAAAGGTAGACTTGCGGTCAGGTTATCATCAGGTGCGAGTAAGGGAGGCAGATATTCCAAAGACGGCATTCCGGACCCGATACGGGCATTATGAGTTTAGAGTGCTGTCTTTTGGGCTGACTAATGCTCCAGCGGTGTTTATGGATTTAATGAATCGAGTGTTTAAACCATTCCTTGATATGTTTGTTATTGTATTTATAGATGATATTCTGGTCTATTCACGTTCAGAAGAGGAGCATGCAGACCATTTAAGGACGGTACTTAGGGTGCTTCAACAACAGAAGTTGTATGCTAAGTTCTCCAAGTGTGAGTTCTGGTTGACTTCAGTGGCATTCTTGGGGCATATTATTGGAGCTGATGGTATTCGGGTAGACACGCAGAAAATTGAGGCGGTAAAGACTTGGCCCAGACCTACGACACCTACTGAGGTACGCAGCTTTCTGGGGTTAGCAGGATATTACAGGAGATTTGTAGAAAAGTTTGCCTCAATTTCAGCGCCTTTGACAAGGCTAACTCAAAAGGCAGCCAAGTTCCAGTGGACTGATGCTTGTGAGCGAAGCTTCCAGCTATTGAAAGACAAATTGACTACAGCTCCAGTCCTAACTCTTCCGGAGGGACCGGACGGCTATGTTATTTATTGTGATGCTTCGGGTGTTGGTCTAGGATGTGTATTAATGCAGCATGGCAAAGTTATAGCCTATGCCTCCCGACAGCTTAGGAAGCATGAAAAGAATTATCCTACTCACGAACTGGAGTTAGCAGTCGTGGTTCATGCCTTGAAGATATGGAGGCATTATTTATATGGTGTACATGTGGACATCTATACAGATCATAAGAGTCTCCAATATATCTTTAAACAGAAGGAGCTGAACTTACGACAGAGGCGGTGGTTAGAGTTGCTAAAGGATTATGATGTTGATATTTTATATCATCCAGGGAAAGCAAATGTTGTGGCAGATGCTCTTAGCCGTAAGTCCATGGGTAGCTTGACAGATGTACAACCAAAAAGGAGGGAGATGGTTCGGGAGATTCAGCGGCTATCCAGCCTTGGTGTAACGGCCTGTATTTTTGTATGTGGTAGTTCTATTCATGTTATACTTGACATATACTTATAGTGTAGGTGAGGGATCATGTTTCTTACATGATTAGTGTTGGTTTAAACTAGCTTGGAAGGTGATGTAATGCCTTGCACGTTTTAGCATATGTATTGCAAGTTAACTCCGATGGAAAGTATTTAAGTAATTATAGTAAGATGGTAAGTGAGCTAGCAGCTGCATCACCTACTTGATCTATATTATAGTTAAAGGGCCCAAGTTTGATTGACCAGATTTAGGCTTATATTTAGGGGCTCATTTGAAGCCCAAACCTATTAAAGAAAATTGTGAATGAAAGAAGGTCCAGCAGCCAAATCTGCCAATTGGCCCATTATGGATAAAGCCCAAGTGAAACTAGGTAAGTGCATGAACTCCTAAGATTTGTTTTACCATGTTATTGGGCCAAGTGTGTACCACCTACTTGCATTAATCTATCCCAAGTGGAATAAAAGAACAAAGGGAAAATGGACAGTCAAGGTCCAATAATATTAAGTCCAAAAAGGCCCAAGTTAAAAGGACAAGCAGGTGGGGCTCCTACTTGACATTATATGGACCAAAATTGGTCAAGAGTGTCGGCCATAACACCTCCTTTTTCAAAGGATAAGGATCAAGTCTTATTCTCCATTTTGAACTTGCAAAAATTTCAGATTTCCTAAGTTCTTTCTTGGTCTCTCTTGGCTTCAATTAGCAGCCCTAAAACACCTTAGAGTTCTTGAGTGCTGTCTAATTTTTCAAGTAAGAGTTTGAAGGAGAGTTTGAATTCTTGAAGTACAAGTTTAGAGGATAAATTTTCAGAATTAAGGTAAGACTTCAACCCATTTGTTTTCCTCTCTTTGATAATGTTTGGAGTGGAGAATTTTGTATATGTTTATCAAGAATTCATGGATTGTGATAAATCTTTGAGTCAATATTCTCCTATTATGCTGAAAGATTTGAGATTGATAGTGGCTGCCTTATGAATATTGTTGTTGAGGGCTGTTTGGGTAGCTTGGGAGATGATGTATGAAGTTGTATTAATGTGTAGAGGAAGGGTGTGGTGGTTCACCATTTATGTAAGGGTTGTTTGGGCCTGATTTCCATCAAATATTTTAGCTACTGTTTTGGAGGACCTTATTGTGATTAGCTGCTGATGTTAGCTTAATCATGACTTATGTTGTAGATTAGCACCCAATAAGGAAGGCTGAATCGTGATAGTGGTATTGGTCATAAATATAAGGTATGTAAGGCTATTCGATTCTATATCCTTTTGGCATGAAATCTGCCACCTACAATTAATATCAATGAAGTGATTCTCATAAGTTCTATTTCTAGAAAAGGAAGCATGGTGGCAGCGTACTATCTCCAAATAGCTAACAATATTTCTTTCCCCATTCTAAGTACATGGAACTACTTCATTATATGTTCACTACTCTATACTTGTGTAAATTCCCCTTGTGCTGTTATAGAAATGGTATTTGCAAAAGAAAGTTTGATGAATCCTTCTCCTAAGCCAATTGAAGTC